>JAGTTL010001834.1:0-11941 GCA_036851935.1 Coregonus suidteri | reverse complement strand
AAATTCAATTGATTGGACATGAGTTGGAAAGGCACACACCTGTCTATATAAAAAGGTCCCACAGTTGACAGTTTATGTCAGAGCAAAAACCAATACATGAGGTCGAAGGAATTGTCTGTAGAGCTCCGAGACAGGATTGTGTCGAGGCACAGATCTGGAGAAGGGTATCAAGAACACAGTGGCCGCCATCTATCTTAAATGGAAGAAGTTTGGAACCACCAAGACTCTTCCTAGAGCTGGCCGCCCAGCCAAACTGAGCAAACATTGCTAGCAAACATTATATTCATTTTATACTGCTGTACAACAATGTAGAGAAAAACGGGGCAATTCAAGAGGGTGCTATGAAATGAATGTCAAAATGTAGTTTTCTTTGCCCTATGTCATTATAAATTAAATATAATTAATTAGCTAGATTGTTCTCCACAATATTATAATCGTAATATACTTGCCTACTACTGTAAGGTCATATTTTATAACTTAGCTAGTCGTGTTGGCAAGAGAATAAGCTTTCAACTGATGCCCTCCTGACCCAGATTGCAATTTATAATGGACCGTTTTTGGATTATGTAAACAACGACAGTGTGATGGTAGGGATGCAGGGCTGTGTTCCAAAAACAAAAACAAAAAATACAAGCAGGGGATAAAAATTGGCGGGTAAGAATGTCTATTTCACCAGCCACGTATAACATAACAAAATGTGGAAAAAAGGGAAGAGGTCTGAATACTTTCCAATTGCACTTTAATTAATCTCATAGGACTAATAGTAGTGTAGAGCTCTTTTTACTTGCACACAATATAGCTGGGTCACCCCGTCCTGCCCCTAGGGGTCCACGGCCCTGCAGCGCCCCAACCCAACACACCCCACTCAGCTTCAGGATCTTAGTGAAACATTCATTATTAGTTTTGGGTGTGTTAGGCCAAGGCCAAAGTGACAACCCACAGGACGGCAGACCCCCAGGGCCAGGACTGAGCAGCCCAGCAGCTAGGGATTGCAAAATAGGCATCTCCCCTGACGTGGGCATGTTTTCAATACAGACTCCTTTAGTCGTACTGTATTCCATATAAGGCATCCAGGCCTTATGAAAGTTGCCCAGTATACCCCTGATCTTGTAATAAATCAAATCTAGTGATACATAACTTGACATTGTGGGAGGATAACCAACCTTCCAATTAATGTAAATGCATTTCTTAGCCGCTATAAATGCTTGGTTACACAGTTTCTTCAGATAACAGTCTTCAGTATCAACATTTCCAAGCAAACAAAAACAGGGAGAAAGGAGAATCTGTAGACATGCTGAGATATAAGAACATACTCTTTGCCAGAATTCAGCCAGCCTTCACAAGACCATAACATATGCAAATATGTACCCTTTTGTGTTTTACACCTCCAGCAGAAGAAAGACATTTCTGAGCACATGATAATCCGTTTCATTGGCATATAGTATGTTCTATGGATGGTCTTAAACTGCAATGATTTATGTCTGAGATGAACATGACTGGGCATTCAAACATAGAGTTGAAGTCGGAAGTTTACATACACCTTAGCCAAATACATTTAAACTCAGTTTTTCTCAATTCCTGACATTTAATCCTAGTAAATATTCCCTGTGTTAGGTCAGTTAGGATCACAACTTTATTTTAAGAATGTGAAATGTCAAAATAATAGTAGAAAGAATTATCAATTTAAGCTTTTATTTCTTTCATCACATTACCAGTGGGTCAGAAGTTTACATACACTCAATTAGTATTTGGTAGCATTGCCTTTAAATTGTTTAACTTGGGTCAAACATTTCGGGTAGCCTTCCACAAGCTTCCCACAATAAGTTGGGTGAATTTTGGCCCATTCCTCCTGACAGAGCTGGTGTAACTGAGTCAGGTTTGTAGGCCTCCTTGCTCACACACGCTTTTTCAGTTCTGCCCACACATTTTCTATAGGATTGAGGTCAGGGCTTTGTGATGGCCACTCCAATACCTTGACTTTGTTGTCCTTAAGCCATTTTGCCACAACATTGGAAGTATGCTTGGGGTCATTGTCCATTTGGAAGACCCATTTGCGACCAAGCTTTAACTTCCTGACTGATGTCTTGAGATGTTGCTTCAATATATCCACATAATTGTCCTTCCTCATGATGCCATCTATTTTGTGAAGTGCATCAGTCCCTCTTGCAGCAAAGCACCCCCACAGCATGATGCTGCCACCCCCGTGCTTCACGGTTGGGATGGTGTTCTTCGGCTTGCAAGCAACCCCCTTTTTCCTCCAAACATAACGATGGTCATTATGGCCAAACAGTTCTATTTTTGTTTCATCAGACCAGAGGACATTTCTCCAAAAAGTACGATCTTTGTCCCCATGTGCAATCAACAGGGATATTAGTCAGACTCTCAATCTCACAGGCACAAACATGACTAGAGTCACGTTACCATGGTAACCTCCCACCCTTAAGGGGCAGGTGAAAATGTTTTCTCATTTGTGATATTTTGGTTAAAAATGAAATGTAATTAAACAAAATACCACATTACTTCTTACTAGAAATACATTTTGTTTTAGAAACATTACAAAGCATGGTCATCTGACCCTATTTTGTAGTGTCATACTTTGGAGCCTGAAGTTTCAATTGAAGTGTGACAGACTGCATTCGGAAAGTATTCAGACCCCTTGACTTTTTCCACATTTTGTTACGTTACAGCCTTATTCTAAAATGGATTACATAGTTTTATTTCGTCAGCAATCTACACACAATACCCCATAATGACAAAGCAAAAACAGGTTTGTAGAAATGTTTGCAAAAGAGTAATTAAATTAAATAAATATCACATTTACAGAAGTATTCAGACCCTTTAATCAGTACTTTGTTGAAGCACCTTTGGCAGCGATTACAGCCTCGAGTCTCCTAGAGTATGACGCTACAAGCTTGGCACACCTGTATTTGGGGAGTTTCTCCCATTCTTCTCTGCAGATCCTCTCAAGCTCTGTCAGGTTGGATGGGGAGCGTCGCTGCACAGCTATTGTTATGTCTCTCCAGAGATGTTCAGTCGGGTTCAAGTCTGAGCTCTGGCTGGGCCACTCAAGGACATTCAGAAACTTGTCCCAAAGTCACTCCTGCGTTGTCTTGGCTGTTTGTTTAGGGTTGTTGTCCTGTTGGAAGGTGAACCTTCACCCCAGTCTGAGGTCCTGAGCACTCTGGAGCAGGTTTTCATCAAGGATCTCTCTGTACTTTGCTCCGTTCATCTTTCCCTCGATCCTGACTAGTCTCCCAGTCCCTGCCTCTGAAAAACATCCCCACAGCATGATGCTGCCACCACCATGTTTCACCGTAGGGATGGTGCCAGGTTTCCTCCAGACAAGACGCTTGGCAATCAGGCCAATCTTGGTTTCATCAGACCAGAGAATCTTGTTTCTCATGGTCTGAGATTCTTTAGGTGCCTTTTGGCAAACTCCAAGCGGGCTGTCGTGTGCCTTTTACTGAGGAGTGGCTTCCGTCTGCCCACTCTACCATAAAGGCCTGATTGGTGGAGTGCTGCAGAGATGGTTGTCCTTCTGGAAGGTTCTCCCATCTCCACAGAGGACTCTGGAGCTCTGTTAGAGTGACCATCGGGTTCTTGGTCACCTCCCTGACCAAGGCTTTTCTCCCCCGATTGCTCAGTTTGGCCAGTCGGCCAGCTCTAGGAAGAGTCTTGGGGGTTCCAAACTTCTTCCATTTAAGAATGATGGAGGCCACTTTGTTCTTGGGGACCTTCAATACTGCAGAAATGTTTTTGTACCCTTCCCCAGATCTGTGCTTTGACACAATCCTGTCTCGGAGCTCTACGGACAATTCTTTTGACCTCATGGCTTGTTTGTTATTTTGACACGCACTGTCAACTGTGGGACCTTACATAGACAGGTGTGTGCCTTTCCAAAACATATCCAATCAATTGAATTTACCACAGGTGGACTCCAATCAAGTTGTAGAAACATCTCAAGGATGATCAATGGAAACAGGATGCACCTGAGCTCAATTTCGAGTCTCTTAGCAAAGGGTCTGAATAAGGTATGTCTGTTTTTTATTATGTAAAATAAGGTTATATTTTGGGTTCTGATGGGGTACGACAGTTGAACTAAGCTCATGAGGCATTTATAAGGTGTATTCTTTTAAGAATCAATGGGTATACATCCTTAATTTATAAGTCCAAAAATGGATGTAGTAACTAAGGATTCTAGCTTTAATCTTAAGAGTTGCCAGGTGTTTTTAGGTTAAGACATACTGCATAGAAGTATCATGGACGCTATTTAACTTGGATAATCACAGATCACAGCCAACTTTCTTAGTGTATTTTGACAAGGGTGTAAGGACGTTATGGTGAGATTATTATTCACTAAGCATAGAAAAACATTCAAATGAATTTGACTATTAACTATACTTTTGTACTCGACTTAAAACACTATTGCAGGATTCCAAACAGCCGTGCTGATGAAGCTGGAAACAATTATCGAGAACCAGGTGGAACTCCTGGCAATTCAGCAACAGCTACTGGAGCGTAAGACCTGCCAGACGAAGTCCTGCATAGACCTTGTAGGACCAAGGAGGAGTTGGAGGACCTCTGCAAGAGTCTTGAGGAGGCTACCACAAGATGGAAAGAGATGGTATGTATCTTAATCTTTGAAAATGTTCCCAGAACTTCCCACAACAATCTGTTGTAAATCACAGTATTCAGGATGATGGGATAACCCGGTGAGGCAGGGAGGCGAGCCCCGAGCAGGTGCCGTCTTTCGGATGGGACATTAAACGGGTGTCCTGACTCTGTGGTCACTAAAGACCCCATGGCACTTATCGTAAGAATAGGGGTGTTAACACCAGTGTCCTGGCTAAATTCCCAATCTGGCCCTCATACCATCATGGCCACCTAATTTACATTTTTACATTTTAGTCATTTAGCAGACACGCTTATCCAGAGCGACTTACAGTTAGTGAGTGCATACATTTTCATACTGGCCCCCCCGTGGGAAACGAACCCACAACCCTGGCGTTGCAAGCGCCATGCTCTACCAACTGAGCTACAGGGGACAATCATCCCCAGCTTCTAATTGGCTCATTCATACCCCCTCCTCGCCCCTGTAACTATTCCCCAAGTTGTTGCTGTAAATTATCAAGTGTTCTCAGTCAACTTACCTTGTAAAATAAGGCTAAAATAAAAAATTAAATAAAAACTGCCACTCAATTGTGTCTGTCATTTTAGATCCATTACTTCCCTTCCCTGGGGGGAAGGGACCTCAAAACCATGGTGCGCAAGGTCCTCTGCAAAATTGCTACCAATGATGTCCTCAAACACTACAACTTGAGAGGGAGGATGGTGAAGCGGTCCTTCCAGGACCTGGTGAGTTGCGGGTTAATAACCAGTAGATTCAATACTAACCTACACTGAGTGTACAAAACATTAAGAACACCTTACTAATATTGAGTTGCACGGGGGGTGGACCCTTTTGCCTACAGAACAGCCTCAATTAGTCGGGGCAGGGACTCTACAAGGTGTCGAAAGCTTTCCACAGGGATGCTGGCCAAGTTGACTCATATGCTTCCCACAGTTGTGTCAAGTTGGCTGGATGTCCTTTGTGTTGTGGGCTATTCTTGATACACACAGGGAAACTGTTGAGCGTGAAAAACCCAGCAGCGTTGCAGTTCTTGACAGAAACCGGTGCGCCTGGATGGGGCTGTGGCGGTCATGAAATTTTGTCAGCCGGTGATTGTCAAGCAAATAACTGGTAATTGAACGTTAATTAACATAAACATGTTTATCATCTCCTGGCTTCCACGCCTACAAGCCACTGATGCAGAACTTTGGAACATCTACGCTTTAAAAAGTCTAATAAATCCATTTAATATAGCCTACAGTGGCTTGCGAAAGTATTCACCCCACTTGGAATTTTTCCTATTTTGTTGCCTTACAACCTGGAATTAAAATTGATTTTGGGGGGGTTTGTATCATTTGATTTACACAACATGCCTACCACTTTGAAGATGCAAAATATTTTTTTATTGTGAAATGAACAAGCAATAAGACAAAAAAAACTGAAAACTTAAGCGTGCATAACTATTCACCCCCCCCAAAGTCAATACTTTGTAGAGCCACCTTTTGCAGAAATTACAGCTGCAAGTCTCTTGGGGTATTTCTCTATAAGCTTGGCACATCTAGTCACTGGGATTTTTTCCCATTCTTCAAGGCAAAACTGCTCCAGCTCCTTCAAGTTGGATGGGTTCATTCATCTTTAAGTCATGCCACAGATTCTCAATTGGATTGAGGTCTGGGTTTTGACTAGGCCATTCCAAGACATTTAAATGTTTCCCCTTAAACCACTCAAGTGTTGCTTTAGCAGTATGCTTAGGGTCATTGTCCTGCTGGAAGGAGAACCTCCGTCCCAGTCTCAAATCTCTGGAAGACTGAAACAGGTTTCCCTCAAGAATTTCCCTGTATTTAGCGCCATCCATCATTCCTTCAATTCTGACCAGTTTCCCAGTCCCTGCCGATGAAACACATCCCCACAGCATGATGCTGCCACCACCATGCTTCACTGTGGGGATGGTGTTCTCGGGATTATGAGAGGTGTTGGGTTTGCGGCAAGTTTTCCTTGATGGCCAAAAAGCTCAATTTTAGTCTCATCTGACCAGAGTACCTTCTTCCATATGTTTGGGGAGTCTCCAACATGCCTTTTGGCGAACACCAAACGTTTGCTTATTTTTTCTTTAAGCAATGGCTTTTTTCTGGCCACTCTTCCGTAAATCCCAGCTCTGTGGAGTGTACGGCTTAAAGTGGTCCTATGCACAGATATTCCAATCTCCGCTGTGGAGCTTTGCAGCTCCTTCAGGGTTATCTTTGGTCTCTTTGTTGCCTCTCTGATTAATGCCCTCCTTGCCTGGTCCGTGAGTTTTGGTGGGTGGCCCTCTCTTGGCAGGTATGTTGTGGTGCCATATTCTTTCCATTTTTTAATAATGGATTTAATGGTGCTCTGTGGGATGTTCAAAGTTTCTGATATTTTTTTATAACCCAACCCTGAGCTGTACTTCTCCACAACTTTGTCCCTGACCTGTTTGGAGAGCTCCTTGGTCTTCATGGTGCCGCTTGCTTAGTGGTGTTGCAGACTCTGGGGCCTTTCAGAACCGGTGTGTATATATACTGAGCTCATGTGACAGATCATGTGGCACTTAGATCGCACACAGGTGGACTTTATTTAACAAATCATGTGACTTCTGAAGGTCATTGGTTGCACCAGATCTTATTTAGGGGCTTCATAGCAAAGGGGGTGAATACATATGCACTCACCACTTTTCTGTTATTTATTTTTTAGAATGTTTTGAAAAAAGTTTTTTTTTTCATTTCACTTCACCAATTTGGACTATTTTGTGTATGTCCATTACATGAAATCCAAATAAAAATCCATTGAAATTACAGGTTGTAATGCAACAAAATAGGAAAAATGCCAAGGGGGATGAACACTTTTGCAAGGCACTGTACATCACAATTAATCCATTTATTTTAGACAGGTCTAAAGAAACATGATATGAAGAAAATGTAGTCTATTTCAGAAGAACAGAATAGCATACTCTGAGTTGTCCTTATGTTAGGCCCTGATATGGCTATGCCATATGTGTCACGTTCGTTGTATAAAGGATTGGACCAAGGTGCAGCGTGGTATGCGTACATAGTCGTTTATTATATAAACACTGACAAAATAACAAAATCCAACAGAACGTGAAGTTCAAAAGGCTAAACATCTAACAAGCCAAACTGAAACCAAGATCCCACAACATAGGTAGGCAAAATGGCTACCTAAGTATGATCCCCAATCAGAGACAACGATCGACAGCTGCCTCTGATTGGGAACCACACCCGGCCAACATAGATATACACATACTAGAATTTCACATAGATATTCACATTCTAGATAATACCCATACATATTCACACCCTGACCAAACCAACTAGAGATCTCTATGTCAGGGCGTGACAGTACCCCCCCCCCCCCCCCCCCCCCCCAAAGGTGCGGACTCCGGCCGCAAAATCTGACTCCTTAGGGGAGGGTCCGGGTGGGCATTTAGCCTCGGTGGCGGCTCCGGCTCCGGGCGCGACATCAACCTTACTGTCCTCTCCTTTTCTGGCTCCCCGTTGCACACCTGGTCCGGTCTGGACCCCGGCGCGATGCTTCCCCTCTTAGTCCTCCCGCGATGCACCAAGCCCTGTCTGGACCCTGGTGTGGGAGGCCCCGACCCTGAAGAGGGGTTGACGTCTGGTTATGGCTCTGCAGTCCTCCCGCGATGCACCAAGTCCTGTCTGGACCCTGGTGTGGGAGAGTAGACAACCGGACCCGGACTAGGCACTGGTGGAGCGGACTGCTCTGGCTCTGGACTGGAGCAGCTGACCGGAGCTGGACTTAGCACCGGTGGAGCGGACTGCTCTGGCACTGGATTGGAGCAGCTGACCGGAGCTGGACTGGACACCGGTGGAGAGAACTGCTCTGGCACTGGAGTGGACCGTACTGGGCTGGCGACACGCACCACTGGTTTGGTGCGAGGAGCAGGCACGGACCGTACCGGGCTGGGGACACGCACCACTGGTTTGGTGCGGGGAGCAGGTACGGGGCGTACAGGACTGGAGACACGCACCACTGGTTTGGTGCGAGGAGCAGGAATGGGGCGCACCGGACTGGAGACACGCACCACTGGTTTGGTGCGAGGAGCAGGCACGGGCCGTACCAGGCTGGGGACACACACCACTGGTTTGGTGCGAGGAGCAGGAATGGGGCGCACCGGGCTGGCGACACGCACCACTGGTTTGGTGCGAGGAGCAGGTACGGGCCGTACCGGACTGGAGACACGCACCACTGGTTTGGTGCGAGGAGCAGGTACGGGGGCGCGCCGGGTAGGAGACACGCACCACTGGTTTGGTGCGAGGAGCAGGTACGGGCCGTACCGGACTGGAGACACGCACCACTGGTTTGGTGCGAGGAGCAGGAACAACCCGTCCTGGCTGAACGCTCATTTTAGCCTGGCAAGAGCGGGGCGCGGGCACCAAGCGCACCGGGCTGTGAATGCGCACTGGAGATACAGTGCGTATCACAGCATAACAGGGTGCCTGTATGGTCCCACGCTCCTTAACACGAGTGCGGGGAGTTGGCTCTACTCTGAAACCTGGCTCCGCCAGCCTCGCTCTAAGGACTGCGTTCTCCTTTTCTCTAGGGTTAATTCCTCTCTCAGCTCCTCCTGTTGCCTAGCCATGTCTCTCCGTGCATCCACTTACTCCTTCTCCCTGTGGGCCTCCTGCAGTGCCTCCTTCTGAAGGGAGAGCTCCTGCTCGCTCTTCTCTATCAGCCCCCGTAAGGTGGTGGTCAACTCTCGCAGAGTGCTGAGCTGCAGGTCTTTCAGGGCCTCCTGCTGCTTCGCCCACCACCCCTGTCGGACTTCCTTAGTGATCGGGACCTTTTGAGTGACCGTTTTTTCTCCCTCGCTGTCTCCGTGTGCTCCCAAGGAAGGCGATCCATACCTGCCTGGATCTCTTCCGAAGTCCAGGATCCCTTACCGTCCAAAATATCCTCCCATGTCCATGTTGTATGCTCTTCCTGTTCACGCTGCTTGGTCCGTTGGTGGTGGGATCTTCTGTCACGTTCGTTGTATAAAGGATTGGACCAAGGTGCAGCGTGGTATGCGTACATAGTCGTTTATTATATAAACACCGACAAAATAACAAAATCCAACAGAACGTGAAGTTCAAAAGGCTAAACATCCAACAAGCCAAACTGAAACAAGATCCCACAACATAGGTAGGCAAAATGGCTACCTAAGTATGAACCCCAATCAGAGACAACGATCGACAGCTGCCTCTGATTGGGAACCACACCCGTCCAACATAGATATACACATTCTAGAATTTCACATAGATATTCACATTCTAGATAATACCCATATATATTCACACCCTGACCAAACCAACTAGAGATCTCTATGTCAGGGCGTGACAATATGGCTGTGGGACATACTACAAGTTGTCATTTAGCGACTATTTCGTGCATTTTTTTATTATTTTATAGTAGGAAGATCTCCATTTTCAAGGAAGTGTGCAAATGTGTATGTTCTGTATTGAGCGGTTAACAAAGAAACAGGTCCTCCTATGTGCTTAATTTAGAGTTCATTATGCAACTTTAGTTGTAATACAAACATTGGGCTATATGTTATTTTTTTAATACATTCTAAGGCTGCATGATGCGACTAATGATGATTTTAAAAAAGTTGCATGAAAAGGCTTGAGCTCTGATTTGTTTCTTGTGCAGGCTGCACACGTATCAGTCGCTCATTCACAATTTGACAAGCACTGGATAATATTCTCATGAGGCCTTGAATTTCCTGGCGGCATCCCCCGTGTGGCGTAATGCTCTCTAAAAAAATCCATACCTTTTGCGGCCAAAATGGCTGCTGTGCTCTTGGACTAAATATAGTAATTATAATTCCCTTCTCCCAGCTGCCGTGCTCCGAAGCACCTCTCACTCACATGGCTTTCTCAGATATCTCAATTCTTATTAGCCAATGCCCATCACGTGATCGGATCCTTCTCACAGGCATCTCTGCTAAGAAGTAGGCTACAAGTGAAGAGAGACACATTGAGGACACTACTGTGTGTGTCCCTTTTATTGAATTCCAAGGCGCATATTAAAGATGTTAGAAGAAATGTCCACATTTAGCCTACTTTTCGTCAGCCAACAAGATGAGTAGGCCTTACAAATGGCAAAAGCACTAGCCTATGTCAAGCTACTATCCCCCATAGCAGAAAGTTAAGCTATTCTATTGGTCAACTTGTCCTTCTGTGCAATAAATAAATATTCCAAACATACTCTGAGACAGTTGTGGGATGCAATAGATCCCAAATTAATACAACCACTAGCATCAAAAAAACTTTTAAAAGCAATGAGGCTGATGCAACAGTTCAGAATGTTTGGCTTAAAATGTTGAGAAACTATTCGGCAATTTTTTCACATTATAAGCTCAGCAATGCGCACACGGCAGTAGGCTATAAGCTCGAATGTTCCTAAATGCAATCAATCAACTGTTCTCAAAAGTGACCGCAAATGTGATTATGCATGTAATGCTTTATTATAAAGGTTCATTTTTATGGTGAAAATTATCCTCCCAAAACGTGAAACTCACGTGCCGCCTATGTATGCCAGTTAGGCTCTACACTGGTTGTAAAGCGGATTAATGTGCTTAATTTTAAGAAGTTATTTGGTCACTTTAGTTGTGATGCAAACCTTATCAAAACAAAGGCCTATGGGCTAGGCTACATGAGGTGTCTGACTATGATTAGAAAAAGTAACCTTACTGCACATGCTGGGCATCATTCACAAGTGATAATACATAATTCACAAGTGATACGCTAATATTTTCAACCATCAAACTATTCTTAATTTAATGTTGTCTTTATATATATACTAAATAATATATGTGAAATTAGTTTTGATTTAGAATGGACCATTATCATGCACCTGTCTCGGAACAGGGGCATGGGGGGGGGAATATACATGTCACATATGCACATAAAGAGCGAATGGAGGACGCTTTCCCGTGGTGCAAGTGCTGGATTATTATTCATTTTATTATTTTCTTTGGGGGGGGGGGCGTCGAGGTGAGGAGGAGGATTATTTAAGGTACTGTTTGAAGAGGTAGGGTTTCAGATGTTTTCGGAAGATGGGCAGAGACTCTGCTGTCCTAGCTTCAGGGGGAAGCTGGTTCCATCATTGGTGTGCCAGGACAGAGAAGAGCTTGGACTGGGCTGAGCAGGAGCTGCCCTCCCATAGGGGTGGGGGGCCAAGAGCCCTGAGGTGGCAGAACGGAGTGCTCGGGTTGGGGTGTAGGGTTTGAGCATAGCCTGAAGGTAGGGAGGGGCAGTTCCTCTTGCTGTTCCGTAGGTAAGCACCATGGTC
>JAGTTL010001833.1:0-11955 GCA_036851935.1 Coregonus suidteri | reverse complement strand
GGGGCAGGGGTAAACGTGCCCGTTGTTTACAACCCTTGTGGGTTTGGGAAAGATGCTTTTTAGCTAAAAGGATACTGTGTAGACTGAATCAAAAGACTAACATAGACTTGGGTTGCACATAAACCGGGGTTCGACCTGGGATCCCCTCCTCATCCCACAGGGGGCCCAGCCCTCCCCCGTGGTGCTGTGGATGTTTCCCTCTTCCAGGGAACAATGCAGTGGGCCAGTCCACTGTGAGGATGACGTGGGGGGAGTACCAAACTCCCTAAAACAGAGGTGTTGACACAGAAACGTCACGCCAAGCCTGACTCAGGCTGATCCAGCATTCACCATACGAGTGGAGCAAACTGGCCCTGTTTGAATTCCTGTTGCAGGTACTGTTATGATCACACACTTGTTGGTCTTTCAAATTAACTACAGTATTAATGTCTCCAAAGGAAGCTTGTCAAACTAGGAGCCTGTTGGGTTGAGGTACTTGGCATGGACATCACTCCTTTGAGACAATTGAATCATGTTTGTTACCTCCTGTTCAATATACAGATGGCTGGACTGGAACAGGCCACCACCTGATTGTGGAACAAGGCCCTGTGTGCACTGGCCAACATCATCCACAGGGGTCAAAAACCCAGCATTTGGTCTTTGTCAAAAACAAGTGCTTTTTCTACCGTGACAGGTCAACCTGGACTACAGACTACTGGAGGGAATGAAGGATGAGTAAACGTCAAAAAAATGGAAGCATAGTGAATTCATTCAAATTTGGCTCATTCATCCCCTCCTTCCCCCCTGTAACTATTCCCCGGTCATTGCTGTAAATGAGAATGTGTTCTCAGTCAATTTAAATGGTAAAAAAAAAATAAATGTCCAGAGAGGACATGTTATTAAAAAAATTTATTCCTTCATTATGTCAAGATCACAATGTTTTATCTCATGATAACTAACTACAAAAGTTTTTTTGTCGAGATCACAAGAAAAATTTTTCTCATGATCACACATAACAAAATTACTTTGTCGAGATCATGAGATAAACTCTATAAATATGATGATAGATTGACAGTATGGTTTTATCACCGGTGGATCCGAGCATACATTTTTATTGATTGCTACACTAAGGGTGGTACATTTCATGCTGACATCATGCTTTAATTTGTGTTTGGAGCTCATTATCAGTTTATAAATTAGAATTTTTGCATGCTAAAGTCCATTACCTTGAGATAAGAGCTTGTGGGGGAGGTAAAAGAGGGATATTTTAGTGGACTATGAATTAAAACTGAGTTAATCACAAAAATATAGTTATAATTCTCTGTTGCTAGCAAGAACTTAATTGGGTCATTCACTGTGTGTGTTTGGGGGAAATGGGGAAACTGACTAGGGTTTGAATTTCTCGCTCTTACTTAAATCATGCTGTCCTACCTTATCAGAGACTGAAACCAGAATGTGGCCAACAAAGTGGAGGGAGAGCCAGGGTTGAACAGAGTTTAAACTAAACATGAGTGTTTTTGCAAGACAAGGGATTGATTGTATTACTATGATTCTGACTGAATGAAAGTCGAATTTAGCCGCCATCATAGACAAAGGAAGTGGGCGGAGCGATAAAGAGCGGGAAACTGAAGAGGGAGGGATTTTAGTTAGGATGTGTGTGAATGGGATATATAGAGCAGAGAGAGAGAGAGAGAGAGAGAGAGGGGGGCTAATCTTGTCACGCCTTTTGTTTTTGTTTGTGGTGTGTGGCCCTTGGCTCTGGGAGGCTGTATGTGAGGCCGAGGGTGGTAGAGTGTTCTCTTTTGGTTGTTCTAGTTCATGTATGTCTATGTTGTGGCCAGAGTGGTTTTTTCTCACTCAGAGGCAAGTAGTTGTCAGCTGGTGCTGGTTTGTCCTCTGAATTGGCGACCATCTTTTTTAGACAGGGCTCGTGTTCCCACATTGTTTTGTAGGATCTTGTCTCCAGTGTGGGTTGTGTGAGACCGAGGACGTCACGTTTATACGTTTGTTGTTTTTGTTCGTGTAATCATTAAAAAAAAAGTATTTTCGCCTTCATCCGCTGCGCCCTGGTCATCTGTATGCCGACACATCGTGAAAGAAGATTCCCCCAAGCAACTGGACCAAGCGCCATAGCGTGTCCAGGTAGCCAACCTCGCCAGGGAGATCTCTAGCGGATCCCTTCGGCTCCTCGAACTTGGCTCAAGCTCGTGTGAGGAAGAAGAAGAGGCTGCGAATCCGTTCAGCAGAAGGAGCGAAAAGTCTGCGGCGGAGAAGGCATGGAGACCTGCCGTCCAAGGGTAGGAAGGGACGACCAGAACATTTTTAGGCAGTGGGCTCAAGCCGTAGCGACGACGACGGGCAAGCATGAGGCCGCCAGGTTACGGGAGTCACTGGTCCACCGGGGGGAAAGAGGATGTAGAGGGCCCGGCGAGAGGTACTGGGGTGTGTTTTGCCGATATTCCGGTGCGGCTACTGTTCCTGATCCCCGCGCTAGGCGCCAGTACTGCTGTCGTTCCCAGTACGGTATTTTCCCCAGGCATCCGCTCCTTGGCGTCCCCGCACCAAGTCAGTGGTGCGCTTCGTCAGCCCGGTCCTGGCCTCGCTCTGCCTCTCCCCACACCAAGAAGTCAGTGATGTGCGCTTCGTCAGCCCGCGCCTCCGGCCCGTTCCTTGCTCACCCGCACACAAAGTCATTGGTGCGCTTCGTCAGCGCGGCTCGGCCCGTTCCTTGCTCCCCGCACCACAGTCAGTGGGTGCGCTTCGTCAGGCCCGCTCGGCCCGATCCTGCTGCCCTGCACCAAGTCAGTGGTGCCGCTTCGCTCCGCCCGGCTCTGCCCGCCTCCTGCTCCGCCGACACCAAGTCAGTGCGTGCGCTTCGTCCAGCCCGGCTCGGCCCGTTTCGCTGTGCTCTCCTCGCACCAAGTCAGTGGTGCGCTTCACATCAGCCCGGTACGGCCCGTCTCTGCGAGTCGAATTACGTCCGCGCGCTGCTTTGGAGTTGGGTGGGGTGGTATGTTGAGTCAGGGTGATGAGTGTCTTTGTTTGTTTTTTTCTTAAGTTGCATGTATGTCTATGTTTGCCAGAAGGTGAGTTACCTCAATCAGGAGGAAACGAGTGTCAGCTGTTGCCTGGTGGTCTCTGATTGGGAACCATATTTGACAGAGCTGTGTCCAGTCAGTGTTTGTGTGGGATCTTGTTCCAGTGGTGGTTTGTGTATAGACGCAAGGACGTCACGTTATCGTTTGGTTGTTTTATGTTCGTGTACTCATTTTAAAAAAGTATGTTCGCGCTTCACCGCTGCGCCTTGGTCTCTCGTATCCGACGATCGTGACAAATCTGGCAGGACACACCCGAGGCTTGTTGCAATTGTAAATAAAGTAAATCTCGATCTACAACAAACTCTGGAAGTAAGAACTTTGATTTTTAAGATAAGTATAGAGTGATTATTTTCACACAACAGTAAGCCCTAACCTTGGGGGATTTAAGACCAGGCACGCGCTCGTCTCCCATGCTTAGTGCCACCCCCTAGACGCACAGCCATTTGCATGCAACCAACAACGCAGGCTAACCTTTGCCTAGTGATTAGCAAGCTGAGTGTAGTTAGCTAGGTAGTCTTATTCAACTATGCTGATTGTTAGCTTTTGCATAAATGATATGTGTATAAGAGTAAGGGACACTTTCATAGTTTGTAGGGATGATAGGTAAAATGCCTACAAACTGATCAGATTTAATTTCAAGCCGCCTCAGAGCTTTGCTCAGATCAAATAGCAGACCTCAGAGAGGAGATAAGTCAGTATTCTGCTTTGTAGTCTGGTTACATAGGTAAATACCTCTAATAACTATATTACAGGGAGAGAAAGCAGTCAGTAGCATTTATTGTATACTGTATGATCAAGAGTGAGTGTGATTTCCACTGGCAGACTCATCAGTTTCACTAACAGCCTCAGAGGCTTGATAAGTCAGAATGCCTGCTTTCAGTAGGCTTGTCGTAGCCAAGGAGCTTGACATATGAAACACCCTACAAGTGGAAGCATCCTGATTTCTTTGCCTCTGAGGCTGAGTATTTGAACTGGATGATGAATGGATGATGTCTGTGTAATTTTTGATTATTCTTGATCTCGACAAACACCAACTTTTATGTCGTGATCACGAGGAAATTATCTTGTGATCTAGACATAACTTTCATAGTACCTATAGTATTCATTAGTGAGAGCTTAATCAGTTGTGATCTTGACATAACAAGGGAATTTCTTCTTTTATTCATATGTCCTCTCTGGACTGTCCGTAGAACACAGTGGTTCTTCTGAATAATACATGGGTCTTTGCAATCTGACTATTGTTTTTACTGGCAACATTACTGTACAGTGTGCAGGACTTTTTATTATCACCTTTCAATCAGCAACTATCTACAATTCACCCCCCTAAATACAATTAGCAGTTGATTCAGGCTCTTAGTCTTTGTATGATCCATAAGGATGTAGCGATCCCCCCCATTATTCAAGAGTAGAGATGCTGGGCACATGGCTAATATACTCTAATATACTCTAAGCATAGCATACTGTATAGAGAACTATATTGTATTACTTTTTGAAGACTATTATGTTATTGTAGAATTAGATTAATGTATTTTGGGCATTCATGAATACATTTTTCAAACATCTAATAGTGTTACTAAGCTACGCAAATAAAGTTCTACCAGTACTAACTACCACAAAGGTTTACCAACTATCCACATTAAGTGTTACCAACTATCCAAATAATGTTCTACCCACAAAGTGTTACCAAACTATCCACATAAAGTGTCACCAACTATCCAAGTAAATGAAGTGTTACTGAGACAGCAGATATTCTGACTTTATACACTGCACACTTTGAGATAGGTAAGTTAGCAAACCAGGCCAAAGTCCCATCAGAGACACCAATACTCCTTAACCGACCCACAAGAATGGAATGGGGTCTATCGAATCAAAAGCTTTGGCCAAGTCAATAAAAATAGCCAGCACAACGTTGCTTAGAATCAAGGACAATGGTGACATCATTTAGGACCTTTAAGGTTGCAGTGACACATCCATAACCTGATCGGAATCCCAGGATTGCATACCAGAGAGAATACTATTACATCAAGAATGCCAGTCAGTTGATTATTGATCCTTGGAAGCTTTTCCAACACTTTTGATGAAGACAGGGCAGAGCTAGAAACTGGCCAAATAACTGACCTAGGAAATCAGCTTGATCTCCACTTTAAATAAAGGGGGCTTGGCGTGGGCTTTTGGATTTTATTTAGGCACACACATGCACGCTGTTTGGTCTCATGGCTTATATGGCAAGCTAGAGTCCTTCCATCAGCTATGATAAGGCTCGCACTGTGGCTCCCTTCAGAAGGAGGAAATGATAGACAGTTTAAAAAGGTGAGAAATAGGACTAGGTGATGAGGATAGGGGCTGTAGCTCGGCGATGGATGATGAGGGGCTAATGTAGCCTTAAGTGAGTAAAAAAGAGGATCTAAACCATCTGGGTTTGTGACCCCCTGTGGATGATGTTGGCCCAGTGCCACACATCCTTGTCTCCACACTTCAGGTGGTGGCCTGTTCCGTCCCAGACGTCTTTTTTGGGGTCACAGTTTAAGGAACTCCTTTAGCACCTCAGAGTCAGTGACCGCCTGCAGGGAGAATACTGTGTAGTGGGGCAGGGGAAAAAGAGGGAGGAGCATCGGAGCTGGTTGCATTAGAAGGGCTGGGAGATGAGGGAAATGTTTGACAGGCAAGGATGCATGACTGAGTCAAATTAATCCTGACTTAATGAAGTGGTGATTAAAGAGCTCAGCCATACACTCCTTGTCAGTAAAAACCACATCATCAACATACATTAAGGGATTATGGGCAGCTGTGAGGAGGGTTTATTGTCCAGGTCCTTTCACTGTTTTACAGAACTTCTTGTTTTTTTTAATGTATTTTTTTTATTTAACCTTTATTTAACTAGGCAAGTCAGTTAAGAACAAATTCTTATTTACATTGACAGCCCCTACCAAAAGGCAAAAGGCCTCCTGCGGGGACGGGGGCTGGGATAAAAAAAATATAGATATATAAATATAGGACCAAACACACACATCACAACCAGAGAGACAACACAACACTACATAAAGAGAGACCTAAGACAACCACATAGCATGGCAGCAACACACGACAACACAGCAAGGTAGCACCCAACATGAAAACAACATGGTAGCAACACAACATGGTAAGGCAGCACAAAGACATGGTACAAACATATTGGGCACAGACAACAGCAAAAAGGGCGTAGAAGTAGAGACAACAATACATTACGCGAAGAAGCCACAACTGTCAGTGAGACTATCCATGATTGAGTCTTTGAATGAAGAGATTGAGATAAAACTGTCCAGTTTGAGTGTGTTTTTTGCAGCTCGTTCCAGTCGCTAGCTGCAGCAAACTGGAAATAGGAGCGAACCCAGGATGTGTGTGCTTTGGGGACCTTCAATAGAATGTGACTAGCAGAACGGATGTTGTATGTGGAGGATGAGGGCTGCAGTAGGAATCTAAGATAAGGGGTTGAGTGAGGGCCTTAGCGGGTTTTGTAAATAAGCATCAACCAGTGGTTCTTTTAGCGACGGGTATACAGAGATGACCAGTTTACAGAGGACTATAGAGGACAGTGATGTTTCCTATAAGGAGCATTGGTGGCAAATCTGATGGCAGAATGGTAAAGAACATCTAGCCGCTCAAGAGCACCCCTTACCTGCCAATCTATAAATTACATCTCCGTAATCTAGCATGTTCATTGTTTAGCTAGCTAGCTGAAGCGTACTGTTTAGCTAGCTAGTTGAAGCGTACTGTTAGCTAGCTAGCTAACATTAGCTGGCTGGCTCACTAGCTAACGTTACGTGTATGATCTGTGTAGTAATATTATTCATATCTCAGAAAGCTTTTTGCATTGCTAGTTATATACCTAATGTTAGCTATCTAACTAACATTGAACGTAGTTGGGTAGCTTTAGCTAGCTATGACAATCACAGTTTGTATTGCTAGTTAACTCTATAGATTTGGGATTATGGTTAATTGTTTAGCTAGGTGTCTGGCGGTGATTACGGACATCTATTGTATAATAATGCTAAAATATTTGTATCTGGAATTTGTCTTCTCCAGCATCAGTAGAACACGCCTGACTCTCCTACCCCAGTCATACAAGGATAATGGTCTAATGCCTCCCATCAAAAAGAGAGCAGGCCCAAGCAAGCACAGGTTACACCTGAAGCATGAGGACTTGCAGCGAGTTGTGAACTTCATAAACAACTTCAAACACACTATGCAAAAGGAGAATACAATAATATTACCAGGACGCCACCCCAGGACACAAACACTTTGGTGGAAAGCTGCTGCCATCTCATGTGGCAAAAAGCAGCGGTGTGACGTCTCTACAAGGAATCGATGACAACACTTGGTATGTAAAGCCATAAAACAACACATCTTTTGATTATTTGCGTTTATCCACCTCCAACATGATTGGCACTACTTTTATTGATGACAGGGAGTTTTTGCGACGAATGAGGCCATGGACATCACATGCCCTGCACCAAAGTCAAGGGCAGGACAGAAACAGGCTCTACCGAATATAGATTCCCTTGTTCAGGGTGTGGGTGCGGACAGACCAGTTCATCACTGGGGGCAAGTCCAGTCATGGTCTATCCGGACTATCTGCAGTGCCTCTATGCATATTTTATGCATATAACTACCTTGTCTATCACCAGTATCACTGATATCGTTATTGATATTGTTCTTGAAGGTACATACTGCATATTATTTTGTTCTTTCTCTACTGGCATTGACACTTGTTAAATGGTTTTGATATTGGCACTTTCTATTTTTGATATTGCATACTATGGACCAAATTATGCAAGTAACGCATTTCACTGTGGACCGTTTACACATTCACCCCGCCGCCCCGCGCCAAATAACCTCTTGTTTATTCTACTGTTTTTGTAGAGACCCAAGTGTGTCTGGGTAAGCATCATCTAATATTTTTAACTGGACTCTTTCTTGTTTTTGATATTGTTACTATGTAAGTAACCATTCCACAGTACCGTTTACACCTTCTGTATCCTGTGTATGTGACAAATAAGCTTTGATTTTATTTGATATATAATGCCTATTCCCCCTCAGGAGACTGAGAAGATCTGCGCCATGGGTCCTCAGATCCTCAAAAAGTTATACAGCTCACCATCGAGAGCATCCTGACTGGTTTGCCTCACTGCCTGGTATGGCAACTGCTCGGCCTCCGACCGCAAGGCACTACAGAGGGTAGTGCGTATGGCCCAGTACATCACTGGGGCCAAGCTTCTGCCATCCATGACCTCTATACCAGGCAGTGTCAGAGAATGCCCTAAAAATTGTCAAAGACTCCAGCCACCCTAGTTATAGACTGTTCTTTCTGCTATCGGCATGGCAAGCGGTACCGGAGTGTGAAGTCTAGGTCCAAAAGGCTTTCTTAACAGCTTCTACCCCCAAGCCATAAGATTCATGAACAGCTAATCATGGCTACTCAGACTATTTGCATTGTCCCCCACCCCCACCCAACCCCCTCTTTGTACGCTGCTGCTACTCTCAGTTTATTTTCTATGCATAGTCACTTTAACTCTACCCACATGTACATATTACCGATCAATTAACCGGTGCCCCTGCACATTGACTCTGTACCGTACCACCTGTATATAGCCTCCCTACTGTTATTAGATTTTTACTGCTGCTCTTTAATTATTTTTACTTATACATTTTTTCCACTTAACCAACAATGCAGTTAAGAAAAATAAGTGTTAAAGGGGCTTGTAAGTAAGCATTTCACTGTAAGGTTCTACACTGTTTGTATTCGGGTGCATGTGGCAAATAACATTTGATTTGATATAGTGTGTGTTACACAGAGACGGTAATGTAAAGAACAACATGACCTGCACCAAAGTCATTAGGATATAGGCCAATGACTAGATCAAGTGGTATTTTATCTGGAGTTTTTTCCTTATTACATTTACATTTACATTTTAGTCATTTAAGCAGACGCTCTTATCCAGAGCGCCTTACAGTTATTGTAGGCTACTACTTTTAACCACTTTTAGTCTGTAATCTTTGGTTGTTTACTACACTTCTCACTCTGTGTAGCACATGGCCTCACATGTGAATCCTTAAAGATATGGGTGGGGCTAAGGGCTTAAGATGGGTGTAGACAAAGAAGGCCTAGCTCTCCAGCTGCTGTACCAAAACATTCAAGAAACACATTTGTCAAAAGTGGATTTACAAGTTTATCAACTTTCAAAGCAGAATTACTTTCCCTGATTGTTCCTCAAACTGCAGTTTATGTATACCATGTTGAAGCTCTGAGTCTCTACACAATTTCAAATTTGCTTCTTAGACCGAATTCGAAGTGACAGTGCAGTCACAATTGATGCTCTTTTATTGTGAGCTAATTGTAGTTATCGCTTAATTCTAGTCATCATGTATTAGCTACTATAATTAATTAATCTGACTGCATCTGCATTCTTCTGTTATCTGCATGTCCTACATACTAGCTCTATCATGTGTTTTAGCCTGCACCTCTTAATGCTGTGTCGTGAACGCTCACACATTCAGGTGTTTAGCTGATATTCTTCGCTTCATTATCTACACACAGTATTGCATAATGGCACGGCTGCCGGATATTGCATTCGTAGGGAGCATGTGCATGGTTAGGCCACGTATCCAGCCCCTTGCCGAGGTGAATGTTTGTGCTAATTCATGCATTGGCTGTTATGTCCTGTGTCATCTGCAAATATTCTTTACGGCATGGCTGCTATTACTGCTATTGCCTCAGAGAACACGTCTGAGTTGGTGGTGACTATAGAGGTGGCAACACCTTACCCTAGCTCCAACCCCCCCCCCCCCCCCCCCCCCCCCCCCCCCCCCCCCTTCTACATGCATGCTTCTGCGAGCATCTGCATAATGCTGGAGCACTCGTAGTACCGATGGCAGACACAATTTTAACCCAGGTGCAAAACTAACGTTTTCCGTAGATCCTTACCCCACATATCTAGAAGGCATTTTAACATGACACTTCGATTTACATTAATTGACGATGTGATACTTTTAGTGTCTTTGTGTCCTTATGTGTTTTATTGGGTATATTATGTGTGACCTGCATGTATGGTCTGGTGAGAATCATTTCCCCTTTGGGGGATTAATTAGTATTATCTTATAATTATTAGCCTACTAATCCATTATCGGTGTTTACTTTCTTCATCCATAGCTGTCTTTTACTATAAATTGCCACTTTCCTCTGGCTTCTCCCCAGCTAGTTACAGTATCTAATAGTGGTGGTATTGTGGCCCTTATAAGGATAAAAACATGACATTCGTTAGCAGTTTATCTATGAATTGAGTTCTGTCATCTTCATTCTCAACTGCTGTGATCAGTTAGCACTGAGGTTAGGAAATATCTTAGGAGTATTCTTTATTTTAGGATAGCAGCAGCAAGTTTACACATGTTTAATCATGCATGCTTGTGCATAATGCCTATGTCAAGGTGTCTTTTACCCTGATGCAGCTCACTCTTGCATTTCTCTACTGTCATTTTAGCAGAGTGTGGCCTCATATCTACCACCATTGTGCTGGCCCAATAATGCTGTGGCCCCTACAGGTGCTGTTCATTAGTCGAGCAGCTGATAAATTGTGCTACTACTCGGATTAGCATTAGTCTATCGTTTGCTAAACTTTTTCTTGATCTTTAAATCATTAAGCATATATTCATAGAAGTACAGCTCTCTTTTAAACTGATACTACTCCCTATAACCGTAACCTTGTCTTACACCTTGACTTAGTGGGGAAGCTGACGGCTGTATAGTTGTGTGATGACCAATCAAGGCCTCGCCTATAGCTTTCAGCCGTGCTGGATGGGCTTGTTTAAACTAGCATTACCTACATGGCGGTGAGCTTTGCTAAACCCACATTGTGATCACTTTTGCGATAAAGCTTTCATTGCCTTAATGGAAACGTCTGTTAGAGCGATTTTAGAACTTTTAAATGCAGCCTTATTTGTAATTATGGGGGCTATTTCTCTCGTTTAAAAGGTCTCATTATTCTCCCTCTGGGGTTACTGGGATTACTTTAGACTAAGCCCTTTCCCCTCAGGTGACACATCGTAGGTCTAGGGTTTTTTGATTTCATGTCACTCTCACTGTCAGCTGTGCTGTGCGAGCTCAGCTACGCTGAGAAATATCATAGGATTAAGGCAATTTTATACTGTAAACCCCCTTTTTACTAAATTTAGGGTTGGGGGGGTTGTTAGTTTATTGAGTGGTTTTTTTTATGCTATTGGGGGGTATTTCTGGCTGAGCTGTGCGTTTTGCAAAAAGTCTACTGTCTGCTATTCTCCCGTATAAAGTCTTTTGTTTTATAACCATTACATTTTCCTTCAGAAAGGGTTTTAAAACCCTTTGTTATTCCCAAATTTTGTTGTGTTACGGGCCAAATTCAAAAAAGGGTGAAAAAAAAAAATTCTCACCCCAAAAACACAATATCAATGATTCAGTGAGGGAAAAAAAATATTTGATCCCCCCGCTGTTTTTTTCGTTTGCCCCCTGACAAAAAAAATGGTCGTTATAATTTTAATGGTAGGTTTTTTAAACAGTGAGGACAAACCCCAGAAGCAATCAATCAATCAGATTTTCCCAAAATCTCCCCATGGGGGCCCAAAACCAAGAGCTCTCCAAGGATTTCAGGGGAAATTGAGACCAAAAAGGGTGGAATGGGGTACAAAACCATCGCCCAAAAAACCCCGGTGAGAAGGGGACAAAATTGGTACGAATTTGCAATGGAAAAAAAAAAAATAAAATGTCAAAACTCCCGGCCGGGCTCCGCAAGATCTCACCTCGTGGAGTTGCAATTCAGAGAACGGTGAGGGAAACAGCCCGAACACACGGGGGGATCTTGTCAAGGGTCTG
>JAGTTL010001832.1:0-11964 GCA_036851935.1 Coregonus suidteri | reverse complement strand
CAGAAAAACAACTGGTATGATCATCATCGGAGTACTGTTGCAGGTAGCAGAGAAACTACATGGTATGATCATCATCTGGAGTACTGTAGCAGGTCTTGTTGTAGCAGGTTCAGTTGGTAGGTAGGTACCATTGGTACAGACTGGGTTGGTAATGTAAAGCTGTGTAGTTACCTGTGTAGGTGGGTATATGGTTTGGTAGGAAACATGACTGTGTATTTAGTTACTGTGCAGGTGGGTATATGGTTTGGTAGGAAACATGACTGTGTATTTAGTTACCTGTGTAGGTGGCTATATGGTTTGGTAACATGACTGTGTAGTTACTGTGCAGGTGGGTGGGTCAGGCTGCCAGAAGAAGCGGCTGTTGATCTCCGTGCAGGTGATCTTGGTGGCCCCCTGCAGGACGTAACCGGGATCACACTGGAACAGCACATCGTCTCCAGGCTCCCTGCTGTCCCCACTACGAGTCCCGTTGGCGGCAGACCTGGGTCGTTACATGACGTAGCAGTAGACACTGGAGACAGAGGAAGACACAAGGATGTTAGTGGAGTGAAGATAATGGCTGTTTTCAACTCTATAGTACATATATTTAGGGCTGAATAGAAACTCAATATATCTTAATTTTCCATTGACATGTATACATATTTACATCAAGTCACTAAGTTACCCACAACTATCTCAGGTTAGGATCCATTACTATGTCATTTAGCAGACACTTGTACTTTCTATGTGGATTTAAATAGCCTCTAATATGACAGATACTTCTATATGGATTTATATAGCCTCTAAATAGACAGATACTTTCTATATGGATTTATATAGCCTCTTAAGATGAACAGATACAAACACTTCCCCACCACATACACATACACACCACTCCACAAACCTCACCCCCTCCACTACACGTTGACACACACCGACTCTACCCTCCTTACCAGAGAACTGCAGAGCGAAGCCCTGTTTGGAGGTGAAGAAGTCGGTGGTGAACTGGAGGCTGACAGTGTTGAAGGTGCTGTGGGCGTCAGGGGGAAGGGCCGAGCCGCTGAGCTCCCTCAGGAGGACCCCTCCATCCTGAGGACCGTCCCAGATACGCAAGACATCATGGACCTCCTCCGTGTGGAATACCAGGAAGTGGAGACTACGGAGAGAGGAAGAGGAGGTCAGTCATGGTAAGAGGGAGGAGAGGAGATGTGGAATAAGGACAATCCAATGAGTTAATTACTGGGCAATAGGTAGGAGGAAAATAGGAAATATACAGAGGTTGGACCGGGTACTAGGAGGTAGTGAAGGAGGAGCGCACAAAAAAAAAAGCGAATCCCCAACAGTAACGAACTACTCTTTACCCAGACATCTGAAGTCTGGGTAAACTTATAGAAGACATAGAGACGAGTTATAGAGACAGAAAAGACCAAAAAGAAAAAAAAAAACAAGAAAAGAAAAAGCAAAAAGAAAACAAACTCACAAAAAGACGGTTAGAGAGATAGAGAGAGACAGAGAGATAGAACAGGTCGTATCAGGAGAAGGAACAGGTCATATCAAGGAGGCGGAACAGGTCATATCAAGGAGGCGGAGGAGTCATATCAAGGAGACGGAACAGGTCATATCAAGGAGACGGAACAGGTCATATCAAGGAGACGGAACGGTCATATCAAGGAGACAGAACAGTCATATCAAGGAGACGGAACAGGTCATATCAAGGATACGGAACAGGTCATATCAAGGAGACGGAACAGGTCATATCAAGGAGACGGAACAGGTCATATCAAGGATACGGAACAGGTCATATCAAGGAGACGGAACAGGTCATATCAAGGAGACGGAACAGGTCATATCAAGGAGAACGGAACAAGTCATATCAAGGAGACCGGAACAGGTCATATCAAGGAGACGCAACAGGTGATAGGTACATTCAATTCAACTCAAAGAGCTTGGTTGGCATTTGAAACATATGTTTACATTGCAAGAGCAAGTGAAATAGACCAAACATATTGTTGTTTCAGCTGTTTATAGCTGGTGTACTAAACCGAAAGTAAAGACGAATAAACAAATCTTAACAACGGAAGCATAGAAATAGCGCCCATAGAACAGATATACTGCTTCTTAGACTTGCTTTCAAGTAGAATGACAGATCTAGAAATCACATTTCTAAGTAAATTTGGTTACGCGTTGATATGTCTACATGTAAATTGAGCTTATTGTTCTTATGAGATAGTAGAAACTATCCATGTTAAAGAACACTACTGTGTATACAACAGCTACATCTAATTTGTAACACATAGGGTGTGCGAACTGTTCACTTGTGCAACGAACGGCACAGTTAAGTTTGTATACTTTTCTCCCTGTTCCCCTCATGTGAACTTAACATTTAGGCTCCACCTCAACCCCATTTAGGCTCCACCTCAACCCCATTTAGGCTCCACCTCAACCCCTTTTAGGCTCCACCTCCACCCCATTTAGGCTCCACCTCCACCCCATTTAGGCTCCACCTCAACCCCATTTAGGCTCCACCTCCACCCCATTTAGGCTCCACCTCAACCCATTTAGGCTCCACCTCCACCCCATTTAGGCTCCACCTCCACCCCATTAGGCTCCACCTCAACCCCATTTAGGCTCCACCTCCACCCCATTTAGGCTCCACCTCAACCCCATTTAGCTCCACCTCAACCCCTTTTAGGCTCCACCTCAACCCCATTTAGGCTCCACCTCAACCCCATTTAGGCTCCACCTCCACCCCATTTAGGCTCCACCTCCACCCCTTTTAGGCTCCACCTCAACCCCATTTAGGCTCCACCTCAACCCCATTTAGGCTCCACTCCACCCCATTTAGGCTCCACCTCAACCCCATTTAGGCTCCACCTCCACCCCATTTAGGCTCCACCTCCACCCCATTTAGGCTCCACCTCAACTCGAAGTTGGTTCTGAGCGCCGTCAAACATTTTAAGTCACTATGCAACTGCAGGTGGTAAGTGGGCAGCAGATGTAATGTAAGCAGACTGTGCAATGAAATGACAGGGAGACATAAAGGCAGGGGAACATGTTCCTGGTAATGACAGGGAAACATAAAGGCAGGGGAACATGTTCCTGGTAATGACAGGGAAACATAAAGGCAGGGGAACATGTTCCTGGTAATGACAGGGAAACATAAAGGCAGGGGAACATGTTCCTGGTAATGACAGGGAAACATAAAGGCAGGGGAACATGTTCTGGTAATGACAGGGAAACATTAAGGCAGGGGAACATGTTCGTGGTAATGACAGGGAACATAAAGGCAGGGGAACATGTTCCTGGTAATGACAGGGAAACATAAAGGCAGGGGAACATGTTCCTGGTAATGACAGGGAAACATTAAGGGGAGGGGAACATGTTCGTGGTAATGACAGGGAAACATTAAGGCAGGGGAACATGTTCGTGGTAATGACAGGGAAACATAAAGGCAGGGGAACATGTTCGTGGTAATGACAGGGAAACATAAAGGCAGGGGAACATGTTCGTGGTATGACAGGGAAACATAAAGGCAGGGGAACATGTTCGTGGTAAGACAGGGAGACATTAAGGCAGGGGAACATGTCGTGGTAATGACAGGGAAACATTAAGGCAGGGGAACATGTTCGTGGTAATGACAGGGAGACATAAAAGGCAGGGGAACATGTCGTGGTAATGACAGGGAAACATAAAGGCAGGGGAACATGTTCCTGGTTAATGACAGGGAACATAAAGGCAGGGGAACATGTTCGTGGTAATGACAGGGAGACATTAAGGCAGGGGAACATGTTCGTGGTAATGACAGGGAAAAATTAAGGCAGGGGAACATGTTCGTGGTAATGACAGGGAGACATAAAGGCAGGGGAACATGTTCGTGGTAATGACAGGGAAACATAAAGGCAGGGGAACATGATCGTGGTAATGACAGGGAACATAAAGGCAGGGGAACATGTTCCTGGTAATGACAGGGAAAATAAAGGCAGGGGAACATGATCGTGGTAATGACAGGGAAACATTAAGGCAGGGGAACATGATCGTGGTAATCCCTTCAGTGAATGGAACACACCGGTAAGGGATGCTCTACCATTGTCCACCAGACTACCACCCACAAACACACACACACACATACACACACACACATACACAGGCTAATACCCAGTACCATGCCTTAGTATAATCAGTTAAGTGAATTAGTAAGGATTCTCTGTGGAATATTTCAAACATCTGTCTCTCTCTCTCTCCTGCTGTCTCTCTCTTGCGCCTCTCTCTCTCTCTCTCTCTCTCTCTCTCTCTCTCTCTCTCTCTCTCTCTCTCTCTCTCTCTCCCCCCCTCCAACCCTCTGAAGTTTCAAAAATAAACCCATTTCAAATGTCATATTATGTCTATATACAGTGTTGTAACTATGTGCAATATAGTTAAAGTACCAATGGAAAAAATAAATAAACATGAATATGGGTTGTATTTACAATGGTGTTTGTTCTTCACTGGTTGCCCTTTTCTTGTGGCAACAGGTCACAAATATTGCTGCTGTGATGTTTCACCCAACATATATGAGAGTTATCAAAATTGAATGTTATTTCGAATTATTTGTGGGACTATGTAATTGAGGGAAATATGTGTCTCTAATATGGTCATACATTTGGCAGGAGGTTAGGAAGAGCAGCTCAGTTTCCACCTCATTTTGTGGGCAGTGTGCACATAGCCTGTCTTCTCTTGAGAGCCAGGTCTGCCTACGGCGGCCTTTCTCAATAGCAAGGCGATGCTCACTGAGTCTGTACATAGTCAAAGCTTTCCTTAAGTTTGGGTCAGTCACAGTGGTCAGGTATTCTGCCACTGTGTACTCTCTGTTTAGGGCCAAATAGCATTCTAGTTTGCTCAGTTTTTTGTTTGTTCTTTCCAATGTGTCAAGTAATTATCTTTTTTCTCATGATTTGGTTGGGTCTAATTGTGTTGCAGTTGCTGTCCTGGGCTCTGTGGGGTCTGTTTGTGTTTGTGAACGATCCCCAGGACCAGCTTACTTAGGGGACTCTTCTCCAGGTTCATCTCTCTGTAGGTGATGGCTTTGTTATGGAAGGTTTGGGAATCGCTTCCTTTTAGGTGGTTGAAGAATTTAACAGCTCTTTTCTGGATTTGATAATTAGCGGCATTGGCCTAATTCTGCTCTGCATTAATTATTTGGTGTTTTACATTGTACATGGAGGATGTTTATTTGCAGAATTCTGCATGCAGAGTTTCAATTTGGTGTTTGTCCCATTTTGTGAATTCATGATTGGTGAGCGGACCCCAGACCTCACAACCATAAAGGTCAATGGGTTCTATAACTGATTCAAGTATTTTTAGCCAGATTCTAATTGTATGTCGAATTTTAGGTTCCTTTTGATGGCGTAGAAGGCCCTCTTGCCTTGTCTCTCAGATTGTTCAGTACTTGTGGACGTTTATCGTAGTGCTGATGTTTAGGCCAAGGTTCGGATCATTTTTTGTGTGCTCTAAGGCACGGTGTTTGATGGAATTTGTATTTGTGGTCCTGGCAACTGGACCTTTTTTGGAACACCATTATTTTGTCTTACAGAGATTTACTGTCAGGGCCAGGTCTGACAGAATCTGTGCAGAAGATCTAGGTGCTGCTGTAGGCCCTCCTTGGTTGGGGACAGAAGCACCAGATCATCAGCAAACAGTAGCCATTTGACTTCAGATTCTAGTAGGGTGAGGCTAGGTGCTGCAGACTGTTCTAGTGCCCTCGCTAATTCATGATATATATGTTGAAGAGGGTGGGGCTTAAACTGCATCCCTGTGTCACCCCATGGCCCAGAGGAAATAAATGTATGGTTTTTTGCCAATTTTAACTGCACAAGTTTTGTTTGTGTACATGAATTTTCATAATGATGTATGTTTTCCCCGAACACCGCTTTCCATTTATTTGAAAACAACAAAGCATGAAAGACTTTGCCTTTGTTTTGGTTGTTTGTTTGTCAATTAGTGTGTGCAGGGTGAATACGTGGTCTGTTTTATGGTAATTTGGTAAAAAGCCAATTGACATTTGCTCGTACATTGTTTCACTGGGGAAATGTGCGAGTCTGCTGTTATTGATAATGCGGAGGATTTTCCCCAGGTTGCTGTTGATGCATATCCCACGGTAGTTATTGGGGTCTCTCTCTATCCATATGGATATAGGGGAAAACATGGGCACTCCCATACATTTTGGCCTTAAGCTGCATAGACATGAACCCTACACCCCACCCCACACACACACACACACACAAAACACACACCACACACACACCAATACAAACACACACACACACACATTGTACTTCCTGGAGAAATACACACAAACCAAACGACCCCCAGCCCCAAGCTGAAGAGAAGGCTCAGTCAGACTCACTGATTGTTTAGTGTTAGCACTAGGGGTTCAGCCAGTCTGATCTGTTTAGAGTAGCACTAGGCTTCAGACCAGTCTGATCTGTTTTAGAGTAGCACTAGGCTTCAGACTCACTGATCTGTTTAGTGTAGCACTAGGCTTCAGCCCAGTCTGATCTGTTTTAGAGTTAGCACTAGGCTTCAGCCCCGTCCTGATCTGTTTAGGGGAGCACTAGGCTTTTAGCCCGTCTGATCTGTTAGTGTAGTACAAGCTTTAGCCCGTCTGATCTGTTTAGTGTAGCTAGGCTTCAGCCCAGTCTGATCTGTTTAGTGTAGTAACAAGCTTCAGCCCAGTTGATCTGTTTAGTTTTAGCACTAGGGTTAGACCAGTCTGATCTGTTTTGTGTAGCACTAGGCTTCGCCCCGTCTGATCTGTTTTTGTGTAGCACTAGGCTTCGCCCCGTCTGATCTGTTTAGTGTACACTAGGCTTCGCCCCGTCTGATCTTTAGTGTAGCACTAGGCTTAGCCAGTCTGATCTGTTTAGTTTTAGCACTAGGCTTCAGCCCAGTCTGATCTGTTTAGTGTAGCACTAGGCTTTAGACCAGTTGATCTGTTTAGTGTAGCACTAGGCTTTTAGACCAGTCTGATCTGTTTAGGTTGCACTAGGCTTCAGCCCAGTCTGATCTGTTTAGTGTAGTACTAGGCTTCAGACCAGTCTGATCTGTTTAGTGTAGCACTAGGCTTCAGCCCAGTCTGATCTGTTTAGAGTAGCACTAGGCTTCAGACCAGTCTGATCTGTTTTGTGTTTGCACTAGGCTTTAGACCAGTCTGAAACTGTTTTTTTGTAGCCTAGGCTTCCCGACAGTCTGATCTGTTAGTGTACACTAGGTTCAGACAGTCGATTGTTTATTTTACACTAGGGTTCACCCCTCCTGATCTGTTTAAGTAGCCTAGGCTTCAGACCAGTCTGATCTGTTTAGTGTAGCACTAGGCTTCAGCCAGTCTGATCGTTTAGTGTAGCACTAGGCTTCAGCCCATATTTTTTTTAGTGTACCTGTTCAGACCAGTCGATCTGTTTAGTGTACACTAGCTTCAGACCATCTGATCTGTTTAGTGTAGCACTAGGCTTCAGCCAGTTGATCTGTTTAGTGTAGCACTGGGTTTTCAGACCATCTGATCTGTTTATGTAGAAAGGGGTTCAGACCAGTCGATCTTTTAGTGTACCTAGGCTTCACCCCCGTCTGTTTGTTTAGTGTGCACTTTCACCCAGTCTGATCGTTTTAGTGTAGCACTAGGCTTCAGACCAGTCTAAAATCTGTTTGTGTCACTGGGTTTAAACCATCACTTTTTGTGTAGCATAGGTTTCACCCCGTTGATCTGTTTAGTGTGCCTGGGGCTTCAGACCAGTCTGATTTTTTAGTGTGCACTAGGTTTCCCCCAGTCTTTTTTTTAGTGTTTTCAAGCTTCCCCCCCTTGCTTTTGTGTAGCACAGGCTTCGCCCAGTTGATCTGTTTAGGTAGCTGGGCTCAGACCATCTGATCTGTTTGGGTTAGAACAAGTTTCAGCCCATCTGATTTTTTAGTGTGCACTAGGTTCACCCCAGTTGATCTTTTAGGGTAGCACTAGGCTTCAGACCGTTGATTTTTTAGGTAGCACTGGGGCTTCGCCCTCGATCTTTTATGTAGCACTAGGCTTAGCCCCGTGTTGTTTAGGTAGATGGGCTTCGACCAGTCGATCTGTTTAGTGTAGCACTGGTTTTACCCCCAGTCTGATCTGTTTAGGGGCATAGGCTTCAGCCATTTGTTTTTTTTGTGTAGCAAGGCCAGCCATCTGATTTTTTTTTGGGGTAGCATAGGCTTCACCCCAGTCTGATTTTTGTGTAGCCTGGTTTCGCCCATTGATCTGTTAGTGTAGCACTAGGCTTCAGCCAGTCTGATCTGTTTTAGGTGTAGCATAGGCTTCAGCCCAGTCGATCTGTTTAGTGAAAGCACTAGGCTTCAGACCAGTCTGATCTGTTTAGTGTAGCACTAGGCTTCAGACCAGTCTGTCGTTTGTGTACCCACTAGCTTCAGCCCAGTCTGATCTGTTTAGTGTACCCACTAGGCTTCAGCCAGTTGATCTGTTTAGTGTAGCACTAGGCTTCAGCCCAGTCTGATCTGTTTAGTGTAGTAAAAAGGGCTTCAGCCCAGTCTGATTGTTTAGTGTAGCACTAGGCTTCAGCCCAGTCTGATCTTTTTAGTGTAGCACTAGGCTTCAGCCAGTTGATCTGTTTAGTGTAGCACTAGGCTTCAGCCCAGTCTGACTGTTTAGTGTAGCACTGGGCTTCACCCAGTCTGATCTGTTTAGTGTAGCACTAGGCTTCAGACCAGTCTGATCTGTTTAGTGTAGCACTAGGCTTCAGACCAGTCTGATCTGTTAGTGTAGAAACAAGCTTCAGCCCAGTCTGATCTGTTTTAGTGTAGCACTAGGCTTCAAGCCCGGGTCTGATCTGTTTAGTGTAGCACTGGGCTTCAGACCATTTCTGATCTGTTTAGTGTAGCACTAGGCTTCGACCAGCCCTGATCTGTTTTGTAGCACTAGGCTTCAGCCCAGTCTGATCTGTTTAGTGTAGCACTAGGCTTCAGACCAGTCGTTTCTGTTTAGTGTAGCACTAGGCTTCAGCCCAGTCTGATCTGTTTAGTGTGCACTAGGCTTCAGACAGTCTGATCTTTTAGTGTAGCACTAGGCTTCAGACCAGTCTGATTCTGTTTAGTGTAGCACTAGGCTCAGACCAGTCTGATCTGTTTAGTGTAGCACTGGCTTCAGCCCAGTCTGATCTGTTTAGTGTAGAAACAAGCTTAGCCCAGTCTGATCTGTTTAGTGTAGAACAGCTTCAGCCCAGTCTGATCTGTTTAGTGTAGACTAGGCTTCAGCCCAGTCTGATCTGGTTTAGTGTAGCATTAGGCTTCAGCCCAGTCGATCTGTTTTAGTGTAAGCATGGGCTTCAGACCAGTCTGATCTGTTTAGTGTAGCACTAGGCTTCACCCCAGTCTGATCTGTTTAGTGTAGTACTAGGCTTCAGCCAGTCTGATCTGTTTAGTGTAGCACTAGGCTTCAGCCCAGTCTGATCTGTTTAGTGTAGTATAGGCTTCACCCCAGTCTGATTGTTTAGTGTGACTAGGCTTCAGCCCAGTCTGATCTGTTTAGTGTAGCACTAGGCTTCAGCCAGTCTGATCTGTTTAGTGTAGACTAGGCTTCAGCCCAGTCTGATCTGTTTAGTGTAGCACTAGGCTTCACCCCAGTCTGATCTTTTAGTTAGTAACTGCTTCACCAGTCTGATCTGTTTAGTGTAGATAAATGGCTTCAGCCAGTTGATCTGTTTAGTGTAGCACTAGCTTCAGCCCAGTCTGATCTGTTTAGTGTAGCACTAGGCTTCAGACCAGTCTGATCTGTTTAGTGTAGCACTAGGCTTCAGCCCAGTCTGACTGTTTAGTGTAGCACTAGGCTTCAGCCCAGTCTGATCTGTTTAGTGTAGCACTAGGCTTCAGCCCAGTCTGATCTGTTTAGTGTAGCACTAGGCTTCAGCCCAGTCTGATCTGTTTAGTGTAGCACTAGGCTTCAGCCCAGTTCTGATCTGTTTAGTGTAGTAACATGCTTCAGCCCAGTCTGATCTGTTTAGTGTAGCACTAGGCTTCAGACCAGTCTGATCTGTTAGTGTAGCACTAGGCTTCAGCCCAGTCTGATCTGTTTAGTGTAGCACTAGGCTTCAGACCAGTTGATCTGTTTAGAGTAGCACTAGGCTTCAGACCAGTCTGATCTGTTTAGTGTAGCACTAGGCTTCAGCCCAGTCTGATCGTTTAGTGTAGTAACAAGCTTCAGCCCAGTCTGATCTGTTTAGTGTAGCACTAGGCTTCAGACCAGTCTGATCTGTTTAGTGTAGCACTAGGCTTCAGACCAGTCTGATCTGTTTAGTGTAGCACAGGCTTCAGCCCAGTCTGATCTGTTTAGGTAGCACTAGGCTTCAGACCAGTCTGATCTGTTTAGTGTAGCACCAGGCTTCAGCCCAGTCTGATCTGTTTAGTGTAGCACTAGGCTTCAGACCAGTCTGATCTGTTTAGAGTAGCACTAGGCTTCAGACCAGTCTGATTTGTTTAGTGTAGCACTAGGCTTCAGACCAGTATGATACTGTTTAGTGTAGTAACATGCTTCAGCCCAGTCTGATCTGTTTAGTGTAGCACTAGGCTTCAGACCAGTCTGATCTGTTTAGTGTAGTAACAAGCTTCAGCCCAGTCTGATCTGTTTAGTGTAGTAACAAGCTTCAGCCCAGTCTGATCTGTTTAGTGTAGCACTAGGCTTCAGCCCAGTCTGATCTGTTTAGTGTAGCACTAGGCTTCAGACCAGTCTGATCTGTTTTAGTGTAGCACTAGGCTTCAGCCCAGTCTGATCTGTTTAGTGTAGCACTAGGCTTCAGACCAGTCTGATATGTTTAGTGTAGCACTAGGCTTCAGCCCAGTCTGATCTGTTTAGTGTAGCACTAGGCTTCAGACCAGTCTGATCTGTTTAGTGTAGCACCCAGGCTTCAGCCCAGTCTGATCTGTTTATGTGTAGCACTAGGCTTCAGACCAGTCTGATCTGTTTAGAGTAGCACTAGGCTTCAGACAGTCTGATTTGTTTAGTGTAGCACTAGGCTTCAGACCAGTCTGATCTGTTTAGTGTAGTAACATGCTTCAGCCCAGTCTGATCTGTTTAGTGTAGCACTAGGCTTCAGACCAGTCTGATCTGTTTAGTGTAGCACTAGGCTTCAGCCCATCTGATCTGTTTAGTGTAGCACTAGGCTTCAGCCCAGTCTGATCTGTGTCAGTTATGGAGTTCAACATGCTGTGATATGAGAGATGCCGTGGGCATAATGTGTACGTTAGATGCTGTCAGTGCCGTTTCAGATGAGTGAGGACAATGTTTTTTTTTTTGATGAGCATGGCCTTATTTTTTACAGCATATTGGATGACTGTTATTCATATTCCAATTCACCCAGTTCAATGTAACAGCGATAGGTTTAGGCTACTACATGATACTCAAATTTTCCCTGTACCCATCACGAGGTTGCTAAAAACCTAGCCTATGAATGAAAGTTTACAACGTAGGTGCACACAGGTCGAGAGACAAATTTGAGGTGACAGACAGTGACACATGGACAGACAGTGACACATTCAATGCCACCGTGCACACTCTTGCCTGCATCTAGCTGATATAGGATGTAATCATTAGTCCAACAGTTGCAAACGAGAGTTTCTATTGGACAAAATTCAAGTATATTTACCCTGTTTTGTTCCGTTTGCTTCCGTTTTTCAACATAATCGGAGGAATGAATACACCCCTGGTCACGCGTAAACACACATCCACGTTGTATTCCTTCTGGCATCTACATGCTCTCCTCCTATCACCCTTTCCCCTTCGCTCGTGGACTTCAATGCACAACACATCAGCTGTATGTGACCAGGCGAAAAAAACTTTCCAAGCCAAACCATGTCATAACCGCTACACACAGCCTACATCGTTGTCACCATATTAGCTAAAGTAAGTCCTAGTCAGCATAGCTAGTAGAACTAACACGTTAGTAAACCGCTACAATCATGCATACAGTGACAGTT
>JAGTTL010001831.1:0-11964 GCA_036851935.1 Coregonus suidteri | reverse complement strand
ACACACACACATCTCCTCAGACACACACACACACACACATCTCCTCAGACACATCTCCTCCACACACACACACACACACACATCTCCTCAGACACACACACACACACACACACACACACACACACACACACACACACACATCTCCTCAGACACACACACATCTCCAACAAACTGCTTTAGTCAAGAGTCCACTGACTTTCATTCTAGCGTAGTGGAAATGGGCAGTGTGTGAGAGACACTGAACACTATCCGTTAACACACTGGGCTGCAGGGACTTTAGGGTAAACATGTTTACATATGAATACACAGCTGATTGTCTGGTTAATGATATGACACTAACCATAGCTGGGTTTCTCCTCTATATCCTTCATATATGTGGCTGTTGAATTCTGGGTTGGTTTTTGAGAGTCACTAGAACTTCTGTTTTCCCCCTATGGATGGATGGATGGATGGATGGATGGATGGATGGATGGATGGATGTTGACTCATAACTTCTGTCCATCATATGTGTGGATGGATGGATGGATGTTGACTCATAACTTCAGTCAGTCATATGTGGATGGATGGATGGATGGATGGATGTGGATGTTGACTCATAACTTCTGTCCATCATATGTGTGGATGGATGGATGTTGACTCATAACTTCAGTCAGTCAAATGTGGATGGATGGATGGATGGATGTTGACTTATAACTTCTGTCAGTCATATGTGTGGATGGATGGATGTTGACTCATAACTTCAGTCAGTCAAATGTGGATGGATGGATGGATGTTGACTTATAACTTCTGTCAGTCATATGTGTGGATGGATGGATGTTGACTCATAACTTCAGTCAGTCAAATGTGGATGGATGGATGGATGTTGACTTATAACTTCTGTCAGTCATATGTGTGGATGGATGGATATTGTTTTATTGTTAAGGTTGGTCAACTTCATATTGGTACAGTGTGATTGGAAACACTCGGTAAATATTGTCTTGTAGCAAGTGAATTCAGAGGATATTTCTGTCTTCTTTAAAACAAACACCTAGAAGTGATTGAACAGGCCTGTCTCCCTGTTATCTGCAGGTCCATTGGAACGGTTAGAACCTGGATTTGTTATGATGACTTGTTTTAGGTTGTGATGTTCATTTCCTGTTGGGAACAGAGCAGAACTGTGCAGTGGAACAGACGACACGCACCACACCCCTCTGCATTCACTCACCTAGCTATCATCCAGCGTTTGGTTTAGCTCCCAGATCGCCCCTCCGTTCCTCGATGGGAAATCACAACCATCTGGCCGGTGTGTGTGTGTGTGTATATATATATCACAGGGCTATCTTATCTCTTCTCTCAGATTATAAATAATCTATTTCTCTCTCTCTGTAGAAACATCACGCTTTGTTGGCTGACAGTAGAGAGTGGGAAAACACACACACACACACACACACACACACACACACACACACACAGCCTGTTTACTTGCAGACGTGCCTGGCCAACGTGTGTGTGTGTGTGTGTGTTCCCATGTCTGGCAGTGCCCATTCTCCAGGTGGTCTTGTGGCAGACTGGGGAGGAGGAGACTGGCAACATGGCAGCCATGCCACCTGGAGGAGAGGAGATCGACAGGCCCTCAGAGGACCTGGGGAACACACACACACACACACACACAGCCAGCCAACCTGGCCTCAGTCCGCTCCTAGCTTCCCATCTCCACCTGAGCCTAATAACACACTGAAAGTAGGGCCAGAGGCTCAGTCAGTGACTAACATTCCCTATGTAGTGCACTACATTTGGCCAGGGCCCATAGGGCACTATATTCGGAGTAGGGTGCAATTTGGGACACATTATTTCCTGGTACCCCCTCGGTCTGCCCCAGCAATCCCTGCCTCTCTCTCTCTCTCTCTCTCTCTCTCTCTCTCTCTCTCTCTCTCTCTCTCTCTCTCTCTCTCTCTCTCTCTCTCTCTCTCTCTCTCTCTCTCTCTCTCTCTCTCTCTCTCTCCTCTCTCTCTCTCTCTCTCTCTCTCTCTCTCTCTCTCTCTGTCTCTCTCTCTCTCTCTCTCTCTCTCCTCTCTCTCTCTCTCTCTCTCTCTCTCTCTCTCTCTCTCTCTCTTCTCTCTCCTCTCTCTCTCTCTCTCTCATCTCTCGTCTCTCTCTCTCTCTCTCTCTCTCTCTCTCTCTCTCTCTGTCTCTCTCTCTCTCTGTCTCTGTCTCTGTCTCTCTCTCTCTCTCTCTCTCTCTCTCTCTCTCTCTGTCTCTGTCTCTGTCTCTGTCTCTGTCTCTCTCTGCTCCAGACGTCCAGCCTCTCTGTCTGTGTGTACCAGCCTCAGCTTTGTTGTGGTCGCTCCGTATGCCTGACCGACTGGCCATCTGCCGATCAAACTGGGCTCAACTGGATCCTGGAGAGACAGTGAGACAGAGATGGAGATATTTTTTTTTACTTTAACTATTTGCACATCATTACCACACTGTATATAGACATAATATGACATTTGAAATGTCTTTATTATTTTGGAACTGTGAGTTGTATATTTATTGTTCATTTCTTATTGTTTATTTCACTTTTGTTTATCTATTTCACTTGCTTTGGCAATGTAAACACGTTTCCCATGCCAATACATCCCTTAAATTGAATTGAATTGAGTGGGAGGATGATGGAGAGAGAACTCAGGCCACATGACTCTATCTGCTGTTCTGCCTGGCTCTGCTTGATCAGACAGGAAGGGCAGTTTGACTTCACTGCTCTTGGCGTGCGTTCACACTTTGAGGTTAGAACACTCCACACTCCCGTCCTGGCCTGTCTATGAGGTTAGAACACTCCTGTCCTGGCCTGTCTATGAGGTTAGAACACTCCCGTCCTGGCCTGTCTATGAGGTTAGAACACTCCTGTCCTGGCCTGTCTATGAGGTTAGAACACTCCCGTCCTGGCCTGTCTATGAGGTTAGAACACTCCTGTCCTGGCCTGTCTATGAGGTTAGAACACTCCCGTCCTGACCTGTCTATGTGGTTAGAACACTCCCGTCCTGGCCTGTCTATGAGGTTAGAACACTCCTGTCCTGGCCTGTCTATGAGGTTAGAACACTCCCGTCCTGGCCTGTCTATGAGGTTAGAACACTCCTGTCCTGGCCTGTCTATGAGGTTAGAACACTCCTGTCCTGGCCTGTCTATGAGGTTAGAACACTCCTGTCCTGGCCTGTCTATGAGGTTAGAACACTCCCGTCCTGGCCTGTCTATGAGGTTAGAACACTCCTGTCCTGGCCTGTCTATGAGGTTAGAACACTCCCGTCCTCCTGTCTATGAGGTTAGAACACTCCTGTCCTGGCCTGTCTATGAGGTTAGAACACTCCCGTCCTGGCCTGTCTATGAGGTTAGAACACTCCTGTCCTGGCCTGTCTATGAGGTTAGAACACTCCCGTCCTGGCCTGTCTATGAGATTAGAACACTCCTGGCCTGTCTATGAGGTCAGAACACTCCTGTCCTGGCTGTCTATGAGGTTAGAACACTCCACACTCCCGTCCTGGCCTGTCTATGAGGTAGAACACTCCCGTCCTGGCCTGTCTATGAGGTTAGAACACTCCTGTCCTGGCCTGTCTATGATGTTAGAACACTCCTGTCCTGGCCTGTCTATGAGGTTAGAACACTCCCGTCCTGGCCTGTCTATGAGGTTAGAACACTCCCGTCCTGGCCTGTCTATGAGGTTAGAACACTCCTGTCCTGGCCTGTCTATGAGGTTAGAACACTCCTGTCCTGGCCTGTCTATGAGGTTAGAACACTCCCGTCCTGGCCTGTCTATGAGGTTAGAACACTCCTGTCCTGGCCTGTCTATGAGGTTAGAACACTCCTGTCCTGGCCTGTCTATGAGGTTAGAACACTCCCGTCCTGGCCTGTCTATGAGGTTAGAACACTCCCGTCCTGGCCTGTCTATGAGGTTAGAACACTCCACACTCCCGTCCTGGCCTGTCTATGAGGTTAGAACACTCCACACTCCCGTCCTGGCCTGTCTATGAGGTTAGAACACTCCCGTCCTGGCCTGTCTATGAGGTTAGAACACTCCCGTCCTGGCCTGTCTATGAGGTTAGAACACTCCTGTCCTGGCCTGTCTATGAGGTTAGAACACTCCCTGTCCTGGCCTGTCTATGAGGTTAGAACACTCCCCGTCCTGGCCTGTCTATGAGGTTAGAACACTCCCGTCCTGGCCTGTCTATGAGGTTAGAACACTCCTGTCCTGGCCTGTCTATGAGGTTAGAACACTCCCGTCCTGGCCTGTCTATGAGGTTAGAACACTCCTGTCCTGGCCTGTCTATGAGGTTAGAACACTCCCGTCCTGGCCTGTCTATGAGGTTAGAACACTCCACACTCCCGTCCTGGCCTGTCTATGAGGTTAGAACACTCCCGTCCTGGCCTGTCTATGAGGTTAGAACACTCCCGTCCTGGCCTGTCTATGAGGTTAGAACACTCCTGTCCTGGCCTGTCTATGAGGTTAGAACACTCCCGTCCTGGCCTGTCTATGAGGTTAGAACACTCCCGTCCTGGCCTGTCTATGAGGTTAGAACACTCCTGTCCTGGCCTGTCTATGAGATTAGAACACTCCTGTCCTGGCCTGTCTATGAGGTTAGAACACTCCCGTCCTGGCCTGTCTATGAGATTATAACACTCCTGGCCTGTCTATGAGGTCAGAACACTCCCATCCTGGTCTGTCTATGAGGTTAGAACACTCCACACTCCCGTCCTGGCCTGTCTATGAGGTAGAACACTCCCGTCCTGGCCTGTCTATGAGGTTAGAACACTCCCGTCCTGGCCTGTCTATGAGGTTAGAACACTCCTGTCCTGGCCTGTCTATGATGTTAGAACACTCCTGTCCTGGCCTGTCTATGAGGTTAGAACACTCCCGTCCTGGCCTGTCTATGAGGTTAGAACACTCCCGTCCTGGCCTGGTCTATGAGGTTAGAACACTCCCATCCTGGCCTGTCTATGAGGTTAGAACACTCCCGTCCTGGCCTGTCTATGAGATTAGAACACTCCTGTCCTGGCCTGTCTATGAGGTTAGAACACTCCCGTCCTGGCCTGTCTATGAGGTTAGAACACTCCCGTCCTGGCCTGTCTATGAGGTTAGAACACTCCCATCCTGGCCTGTCTATGAGGTTAGAACACTCCCGTCCTGGCCTGTCTATGAGATTAGAAACACTCCTGTCCTGGCCTGTCTATGAGGTTAGAACACTCCTGTCCTGGCCTGTCTATGAGGTTAAACACTCCTGTCCTGGCCTGTCTATGAGATTAGAACACTCCTGTCCTGGCCTGTCTATGATGTTAGAACACTCCTGTCCTGGCCTGTCTATGAGGTTAGAACACTCCCGTCCTGGCCTGTCTATGAGGTTAGAACACTCCCATCCTGGCCTGTCTATGAGGTTAGAACACTCCACACTCCCGTCCTGGCCTGTCTATGAGGTTAGAACACTCCTGTCCTGGCCTGTCTATGAGGTTAGAACACTCCACACTCCCGACCTGGCCTGTCTATGAGGTTAGAACACACTCCACACTCCCGTCCTGGCCTGTCTATGTGGTTCGAAACACTCCCGTCCTGGCCTGTCTATGAGGTTAGAACACTCCCGTCCTGGCCTGTCTATGAGGTTAGAACACTCCCGTCCTGGCCTGTCTATGAGGTTAGAACACTCCCGTCCTGGCCTGTCTATGAGGTTAGAACACTCCCGTCCTGGCCTGTCTTAGGTTAGAACACTCCTGTCCTGGCCTGTCTATGAGGTTAGAACACTCCCGTCCTGGCCTGTCTATGAGGTTAGAACACTCCTGTCCTGGCCTGTCTATGAGGTTAGAACACTCCTGTCCTGGCCTGTCTATGAGGTTAGAACACTCCTGTCCTGGCCTGTCTATGAGGTTAGAACACTCCTGTCCTGGCCTGTCTATGAGGTTAGAACACTCCCGTCCTGGCCTGTCTATGAGGTTAGAACACTCCTGTCCTGGCCTGTCTATGAGGTTAGAACACTCCTGTCCTGGCCTGTCTATGAGGTTAGAACACACCCGTCCTGGCCTGTCTATGAGGTTAGAACACTCCTGTCCTGGCCTGTCTATGAGATTAGAACACTCCCATCCTGGCCTGTCTTAGGTTAGAACACTCATGTCCTGGCCTGTCTATGCCTCCTTTTGGCTCTCCTCTTCTTATGTCCTCATCACCTACATTCCATGTTCTATTCATGGCTGATTCACTGGCTACATGCTGACCTCATATTTCACACAGAGAAAGATGATTCACTAATGATTCTCTGTAGATTATCAGTGGTAAGCCATAAACACACTGCCACAAGTATGTATAGCAAATCAATATTTGTATTTAGATAACTGTATACAGGATGACCATAGGCTACATGCTGACCAGTGGAGGCTCCTCAGAGGAGGAAGGTGAGGACCGTGCTCGTCAGGGAATTTCATAAAAATATACATTGGGGAACATTAAAATTGTAATTTTTAGATGAAACTATACTAGATGTATTCACACGTCACCAAATAATTGATTAAAACACGCTGTTTTGTAATGAAGGTCTACTGTAGCCTCAACAGCACTCTGTAGGGTAGCACCATGGTGTAGCCAGAGGACAGCTAGCTTCCATCCTCCTCTGGGTACATTGACTTTAATACAAAACCTAGGAGGCTCATGGTTCTCGCCCCCTTCCATAGACTTCCATAGTAATTATGACAACTTCCGGAGGACGTCCTCCAACCTATCAGAGCTCTTGTATCATGTTGTCCACCCAATCAAAGGATCAGAGAATGAATCTAGTACTGAAAGCATAAGCTACAGCTAGCTAGCACTGCAGTGCATAAAATGTGGTGAGTAGTTGACTCAAAGAGAGAGAGAGACAATAGTTGAACAGTTTGTAATAAATTATTTTCTTCAAAAATGAAGGAGACGCAAGAGAGAGTTAGAGCTATGTTTCATAGTTATTTTTTTTAAACTTTCACTTACTTAGCTAGCGAATGCAGCTAGCTAGTTTAGCCTACTCAAACACCCGGCTCAAACAGAGAGGGATGCTATGTTAGCTAGCGGGCTATGTCTATCCAACACTGGAACTCTTCCAAGTCAAGGTAAGCTTTTGGTTTTTATTAATTTATTGCCACCGGGACTCGCCGGTGTAACTGCTGAACTGCTTGCTGACTGTACACTACTGCATGATTTTGCGGGTTTACTAACCCGTTAGTTATAGTAGCTAGCTACTTTGACCATGACGTTAACTAATATGGTGACAACGATGTAGACTGTGTGTAGCGGTTAGCCGTTATGATATGAAGGTTTGGCTTGGATGTATTTTTTCGACCTGGTCACAGACAGCTGATGTGTTGTGTATTGAAGTCCACAAGCGAAGGGAAAAGGTGAGAGGAGGAGAGCGCGTAGATGCGAGAAGGAATTATACAACGAGCCGCATTAGGCTGCTATGAAAGTGAACTGTGTTTGCGTGTGATCAGGGGTGTATTCATTCCGTTGATTCTGTTGAAAAGCTTTTCTTAAACAGAAGCAAACGGAACGAAACGGGGATAAACATACCTGAATTTGTCCAATAGAAACTCTCGTTTGCAACTGTTGGACTAATGATTACACCCTAGATCAGCTAGATGCATGAAAGCGTGTTCAAGGCGGTATTGAATGTGTCGCCTGTCTGTCACCCCGATTACTCAAATGTTTCTCTCTATCTCTGCACCTACGTTGTAAAACTTTCAATCATAGGCTAGGTTGTAGCAACCTCATGATGGGTACAGGGAACATTAAGAGTATCATGTAGTAGCCTAAACCTATGGATGTTACATTGAACTGGGTGAATGGAATATGAATGACAGTCATCCAATATGCTGTAATAGAAATAAGGCCATGCTCATTAAAAAAATATATTGGACTCCCTCATCTTAAACGGCACCTACCGCCACTGGTGCTGACCTTTAACCTCACACAGAGAATGTTGATTTAGAAATGAATGATTCACTGTAGCCTATAAGGAGTTAGAAATACAGTCGAATACTTAAGAAGCTTCCCTCTGTATGTAGTTATCTGTATACAGGATGTTCTTGCCCTCAATAATCACATCATAAATCGAAATGATCCAAGTGAGAAGGGCTCGAAGGTTTCATAAGAGGAGAGGAAAGAGAAGGTGAGTATTGTAGAGTTTGTTGGAGAGGTTGTATTTCACCAGCGTTATTTAATGAAAAGTCTGTTTCTGTTTGCTGTAGCCGAGGTGAGAAGGCACAGTGGTGAAGGTAACAGGTCGGTAAAACCTTAGCTGATGTTTGGCTAGCAGGTCAGAGTGTGGCTCGCTGATGTTGCAGTGGTCCTCTGTAGCTCAGCTGGTAGAGCACGGCGCTTGTAACGCCAAGGTAGTGGGTTCGATCCCCGGGACCACCCATACACAAAAAAAAAATGTATGCACGCATGACTGTAAGTCGCTTTGGATAAAAACGTCTGCTAAATGGCATATTATTATTATTATTATGTTGGAACCTCAGAATTCACAGGCCTCTGGGATTTAACCTAGCCAGCTGGGACTGGTCTTGTAGTAAGGTTTGAGATCACACAGTTAGCCACATAACTTGCATTGAGAAGACCCCTACAGCATGTTTTGTGTGACTTGTCTTGAATACAGGTGTCTCTTTACTGACGGGTGTCTGGTGTCGACAGCGACACCCTACCTGTCTGTGTTGTGTGAGTGACTCAGGAAGTGTGAACACCATGTGTCAGCGTGCAGGTGTCTGCTCCATGTGAATAGAAGAGGAATCAGTTTCCCCTCCGTGTGTGTGTGTGTGAGCTGGGGCAGTCCCTGGACACGGGGTGTGTATGGGAGACAATGTAATGGAAACCTGTTTACAAGGTGAGGGAATTATGAGCCAGTGGTTTAAAATTGTTCTCTCTCCCCTCCTGTCCCTCTTCCCCTTCCACTCTCCTCCTCCCCTCTCCTCTCCTGTCCTCTCCTCTCTCTGCCTCTCTCTCCCCTCCCTCTTCCCCTTTCACTCTCCTCATCCCCTCTCCTCCTCTCCTCTCCTGTCCTCTCCTCTCTCTCCCTCTCTCTCCCCTCCTGTCCCTCTTCCCCTTCCACTCTCCTCCTCCCCTCTCCTCTCCTCTCCTCTCTCTGCCTCTCTCTTCCCTCTTCCTCTTCCCCTTTCACTCTTCTCCTCTCACTCTTCTCCTCTCCTCTCCTCTCATCTCCTCTCCTCTCCTCTCCTCTCCTCTCCTCTCCTCTCCTCTCCTCTCCTCTCCTCTCCTCTCCCTCTCCTCCTCTCTCTCCTCTCCTCTCCTCTCCTCTCCTCTCCTCTCCTCTCCTCTCCTCTCTCTCCCTCTCTCTCCCCTCCTGTCCCTCTTCCCCTTTCACTCCTCTCCTCTCCTCTCCTCTCCTCTCCTCTCCTCTCCTCTCCTCTCCTCTCCTCTCCTCTCTATTTCCTCTCCTGTCCTCGTCCTCTCTCTTTCCTCTCATCTACCTCTCCTGTGCCAGTGTGATAAAGTTAGCAGGGCCTCTCCTAGTTCATCTGTCTTCCTGTACCAACAGCTTACAGCAGGCTGAGGAATACTGCAGCTCAGTGTCCTCTTCCTGGGCTTATGAATGGCCCCGGGCCAGACGACTGCTGTCATTGAGACGGAAAGCTTTTGGATTCAGCCAAAGATGTTATTTAACTCTCACCTCAGATATGAACTGAGTACTTGAGCTAAATGTTTAGACTGAAATATGTTATTTAACTCTCACCTCAGATATGAACTGAATACTTGAACTAAATGTTTAGATTGAAAGCAACTACTTATTTTATCTTTCACTCGTTGTTGAATTGCTGATCAGCACGGTGTTGCAGTGCAAAAGTCAGCGTGGTTTTATAAATATGCCATACACCACAAACCAAGGCTTGAAAAGCTATAGTAACTTACATTTATAGTATACTGAGATATCAAATGATATTTTAGCAAATATTTGATGTGAATGAGTTCAATAGGCATTTGAGTGATGCTTGTGATACGTTTCAGAGTATGAATGGAAATGGGAACAGCAGTCATCTGTGTGGGTGTCACTTGAGTCCAGCTAACCAGCTAACTAGCACTCAAACTGAACATGACTTCTGGGTGAGGGCTACGGATGTAACTAACGCCTGTCTGCCCTCGGTCCCTCCGTGTAGAAATGGAAATGATTTTAGTCAAACAAAATGTGGGATTCCTGTTTCATGAGCGCTGCTCATAATGGTATGGCAACACAACTCATTCCACACGCAAGACTGAGGACGCACACAAACACAGCACATTTAGAATATCCAGATGAATGAATAGTGTCAAACTAACATTTCATGAAGTATTCTGTTTAGTCCTATGATCCTGTCAACAAACTCCTGGTAGCTTCATAGGGCTGTACACACACACACACAAACACACACATCCATCACACTGGGGGCAGAGGGATCAGTGACAGTAATTGCACTCAGTCAAACGTGTGTGTTTGTGTGTGTGTGTGTGTGTGTGTGTAGATATGTGTTAGTGCAGTTGTTCGCTCTGAAAGGTTGTGTTTTGTGCTTTCTGTTGAGAGGAGGACAAATAACTGGCCACATTTAATAATACACTTTTTTTTTTTTTTTTCATTATTATTACAAGGATGTTATCTTTAGAATTTACTCAAGCTGTCTTTACATTGTGGATGCCTATTTTCCCTGAAAGCCAGAAAAAAAATCCCAAATGCTAATTATTATTCAGTGTTTCTGGACATACTGATAGCCTTGTAAAATAGCACATGCTAATGTTGAATGTTTCTGGACATAACATACTCTTGTTACTGGATTGTAATGCAGAAGCACTTGAATTGAGACCTTTGATTTTCTATTAACCTATGCTAGCGCAATGCAACACGTTTATCATGTTGTGTAAATGACTGAGGGAGTCAGTGTAGCTCTGAAAGAAGCATCCTTGATTTTCTCTGTTATTGATGTTCAACCTGGCGTAGAGGCAGGAGCAGGGCTTTGTGTGGTAAGAATGATTGTGTGTGTGTGTGTGTGTGTGTGTGTGTGTGTGTGGCAGCTTATTAGTAATGTTCTAATCAAGGTTAAGTTAACCAGCCTCTGTTTTGCTGGTATTTGCTTAAAAGGTCTGATACCATGATGATTCACCTGACAGAAATATTGCCCTTTTTATACCATCATCACCACCACCTCATCACCACAACCACCACCTCATCACCACAACCGCCACCTCATCACCACAACCACCACCTCATCACCACAACCGCCACCTCATCACCACAACCACCACCTCATCTCCCCCACCATCACACACAACCGCCACCTCATCACCACACCACCACCTCATCTCCCCACCATCACCACCACCACCACTTCATCACCACCACCACCTCACCACCACCTCATCTCCACATCCAGTACCTCACCACCACCACCACCTCATCTCCACATCCAGTATCTCACCACCACCTCATCTCCACATCCAGTACCTCACCACCACCACCACCTCATCTCCACATCCAGTATCTCACCACCACCCTCATCTCCACATCCAGTACCTCACCACCACCACCACCACCTCATCTCCACATCCAGTACCTCACCACCACCACCACCTCATCTCCACATCCAGTATCTCACCACCACCTCATCTTCACATCCAGTACCTCACCACCTCATTTCCACATCCAGTACCTCATCACCACCACCTCATCACCACATCCAGTATCTCACCACCACCACCTCATCTCCACATCCAGTACCTCACACCACCACCACCACACTCATCTCCACATCCAGTACCTCACCACCTCATCTTCACATCCAGTACCTCACCACCTCATTTCACATCCAGTACCTCACCACCACCACCACCACATCATCTCCACATCCAGTACCTCACCACCACCACCACCTCATCTCCACATCCAGTACCTCACCACCACCACCATCTCATCTCCACATCCAGTACCTCATCACCACCACCATCTCACCTCCACATTCAAT
>JAGTTL010001830.1:0-11970 GCA_036851935.1 Coregonus suidteri | reverse complement strand
AATAGTGGGGTTCCCAAAAAAGGGTTTTGGGAAACGTTCGGGGGGTTTTTGAATTTAAGCCCTCATTTGCTGTGAGTGTTTTTAATGTGACTCATAACTTGACTATGGGTTTCAATTTCTAAATGGAAGGAGAGAGGAAGGACAGGGTTTGAGTTTCCAGGTATCATGATCGTTTGAGTCATGAGCCATTTTCATGATGATCCGTGGCAGATGGAACTAACCACTAGGAGCACATCTCAAATGGGCAAACCAATTGCATAGGGCCTCTGGTCAAAATGTAGTGTGGCATTATGTAGTGATGAGGGGTGCCATTTGGGACGTATAGTCTAGTTATTTGTTCCCCTAGGCAATCATATGCATGTGTGCGTGATTAATTCGTCCATGTTTTTCTCATATTTGAGGTGTCATTAAATTGTTGACGAGAACCATAGATCAGAATGTTCAGATCTGCATCTGATTGCCTGGACATATAATGCTTCTGGCAACAACGCTGCACCTTGAACATCCCATTGTAATAAAAGTGCATTTCTAATTGGGATTTAGATCAGTGATGGAGTCTAGCTCTGCTCTAGGTTTGGGACTCCTGTGGGGTATTGGAAACAATTCAGAGAGAGCGGGAACAACATGAATAATGTATCAGAATGCAATAACGTAGCGAGTAGTGACGCTTCATGTTTACAACTTAAGTGATTTGTAGCCTGCTGTCCGGAGATGAACTGAAGACGTGTGTGTGTGTGAGCGAGCACTGAACTGGAAGGCAGGAGATATGCAGATAATCTGATGGAGCTGGAGGTATGAGGGGCGAGGTCAGGGGGTCAATCGGACTGGAAATGCAGAGGAGGAAGGTGGCAGGCAGAGAAAGAGGAGCTCCCTCTTAAATGAGAGATTGATATGGCAACATTCATCACACACCCAATGCACCTGGATTCACATATGCAAGGGAGAGAGAAGGGAGGCTGGTCATGGCTCACATCAACACCATTATCCCCAGGAAACCCTAGACCCACTCCAATTTGCATACCGACCCAGCAGATCCACAGATGATTGCAATCTCTATTGCACTCCACACTACCCTTTCCCACCTGGACAAGAAGAACACCTACGTGAGAATGCTATTCATTGACTACAGCTCAGCGTTCAACACCATAGTGCCCTCAAAGCTCATCACCTAAGCTAAGGATCCTGGGACTAAACACCTCCCTCTGCAACTGGATCCTGGACTTCCTGACGGGCTCCTGCCCCCAGGTGGTAAGGGTAGGTAACAACACATCTGCCACGCTGATCCTCAACACAGGGGCGCCCTCAGGGGTGCGTGCTCAGTCCCCTCCTGTACTCCCTGTTCACCCATGACTGCATGGGCCAGGCACGACTCCAAACCATCATTAAGTTTGCCGACGACACAACAGTGGTAGGCCTGATCACCGACAACGATGAGACAGCCTATAGGGAGGAGGTCAGAGACCTGCCGTGTGGTGCCAGGATAACAACCTCTACCTCAAAGTGACAAAGGAGATGATTGTGGACTACAGGAAAAAAAAGAGGACTGAGCACGCCCCCATTCTCATCGACGGGGCTGTAGTGGAACAGGTTGAGAGCTTCAAGTTCCTTGGTGTCCACATCACCAACTATCATGGTCCAAACACACCAAGACAGTCGTGAAGAGGGCACGACAAAGCCTATTCCCCCTCAGGAGACTGAAAAGATTTGGCATGGGTCCTCAGATCCTCAAAAAGTCATACAGCTGCACCATCGAGAGCATCCTGACTGGTTGCATCACCGCCTGGTATGGCAACTGCTCGGCCTCCGACCGCAAGGCACTACAGTGGGTAGTGCGTACGGCCCAGTACATCACTGGGGCCAAGCTTCCTGCCATCCAGGACCTCTATACCAGGCGGTACCGGAGCGCCAAGTCTAGGTCCAAAAGACTTCTCAACAGCTTCTACCCCCAAGCTATAAGACTCCTGAACAGCTAATCATGGCTACCCAGACTATTTGCACTGCCCCCCCACCCCCACCCCATATTTTTACGCTGCTGCTACTCTGTTAATTATTTATGCATAGTCACTTTAACTCTACCCACATGTACATATTACCTCAACTACCTCAACTAGCCGGTGCCCCCGCACATTGACTCTGCACCGGTACCCCCCTGTATATAGCCTCCCTACTGTTATTTTTTTTACTTCTGCTCTTTTTTGTCTCAACACTTTTTTGTTGTTTTTATTTTACTTTTTTATAAAAAAATAAATGCATTGTTGTTAAGGGCTGTAAGTAAGCATTTCACGGTAATGTCTACACCTGTTGTATCGGGCGCATGTGGCAAATAAAATGTGATTTGATTTGAAAGGGGGGAGGGGAGTTGTGTGTGTGTGTTTGCAGTGAAGTAAAGTATCATCAGTGGATCAGACACTTCACTCTTATCAGCTAGATAAGGGGAAGGAGTATGAGCTGATAGGTGGAGACTGAAGAGAGTCCAATAGCAGGAGCTGATACAGAGACTGCTTTTATAACTGTTTGTGTGTTTTGGCCCGGCTTTTGTCAGACAGCGCTGGAAATGGTCGTCTATCGAGTGTAAAGAATGTTCTCTATATCTCGTTGGGAGAGATTGTGTGAAGTGTAATGCTGCACGTCTTCTAGTAGTCAGGGGTCACATGGTGTAAGACCTCAATGTTCCTCCTAGTGATGCAGCTTGACCAAGGCATGGGTGGTTGGGGTTGCACATTTCCGGGATTCGAGGAGAAACTGAATTTATTGAAAGTTCATGGAAATTTGCAACCCTAATGGGTGCGTTCCAGGTCGATGTCCTCTTTAGTGATGCAGCTTGACCAAGACATGGGTGTGTTCCAGATAATCCGTTAACAGTTTGCAGAATATTACCTTATAATTTATCGGATATGCGTCCTAAGACGTTAAACACTTCTCCATGCATTGTGAGGTCTGAACATCTGGACAGCCTTAATAGAACCAGACACAGGATTCTTGCTGTTGTTGAGACTAGCTACTATCCTTGTAACATGTTACAGTAGCCTGTTTATTTTACATTTACATTTTAGTCATTTAGCAGACGCTCTTATCCAGAGCGACTTACAGGAGCAATTAGGGTTATGTGCCTTGCTCAAGGGCACATTGACATTTTTTTTCACCTAGTCGGCTCGGGGATTAGAACCAGCGACCATTCGGGTTACTGGCACAACGCTCTTAACCACTAAGCCACCTTAGTCCAATGTAGACATTTTGTGTGTGTTTACGTTTCATTTTTCTTTCTGTTTTTCCAAGGGAAAGAAGCACTCTGCATTATCCCTGTGAAGAATATCCGGGCTGTGGAGAAACTGGAAGAAAGTGCCTTTAACCGCAAAAATGTAAGCAGGACTTGGGTCCCCTCAGCCTCTCTCATGACTGTCTTTGTCTGTTTAGAGCCAGGAGTTTTCCCTGGCCACCTACCCTGACCAGTAAATGGTAAAGCACAGTTATACTATAGGCTAATGCAAGGCCCAGAGGTTTTCCTGGTCAGGTCAACAGATCAGGAAAAAACTCCTGTGGTCCCTATGTAAGTTGTGAGGGAAGTTCTTTGAGTTTACACATTGAATTTCAACAGATGCATATGTGGACTATGAGTGTCTGTTACTAAATAAATACAAATCTTAATTGTCTGCAAAGGGCAATTCATTTGCACCATATTGACAGCCTGTCAGATATTGTGTGTGTGTTATTGACAGCTCCTCTCTGCTCTCCCCCTTTTAGATGTTCCAGGTGCTCCACAGTGAGAAGCCGCTGTACGTGCAGGCGGGGAACTGTGTGGAGGCCAGTGAGTGGGTGGAGGTGCTGAGCCAAGTGAACCGCTGTAACCCGGACCGCCTGGGCACCTTCCACCCCTCAGCCTACTTGGCCGGAGCCTGGCTCTGCTGCAGGAGCCTGAGCGACAGCCAGCCGGGCTGCAAGCCCTGCACACCGTGAGTACTCACCCCTGAATACCAAACCAACCTCTACTAGTCCCTAGATCAGGGCTCCCCAATAGGTGTTCTCCAATAACATTTTATTAAATGTTGTATAATCACCAGGAAATTACCTCAAAGTGATTTTAATTGAGGAAATTTGTTCCCAAGTATCACCACGCATAAATATAGAGGCATACAGTGAGCTCCAAAAGTATTGGGACAGTGACACATTTTTGGTTGTTTTGGCTCTGTACTCTAGCACTTTGGATTTGAAATGATACAATGACTTTGAGGTCAAAGTGCAGACTGTCAGCTTTAATTTGAGGGTATTACAGCACTTTGTGTACATAGTCTCCCCATTTTTTACAGGACCAAAAGAAAATGGACAAATTCACTTTTATGTGTATTAAAGTAGTAAAAAGTTCAGTATTTGGTCCCATATTCATAGCACGCAATGACTACATCAAGCTTGTGACTGTACAACATTTTGGGATGCATTTGCTGTTTGTTTTGGTTGTGTTTCAGATTATTTTGTGCCCAATAGAAATGAAATGGTAAATAATGCATTGTGTCATTTTAGAGTCACTTTTATTGTAAATAAAATGTAATATGTTTCTTAACTCTTCTACATAAATGTGGATGCTACCATGAGTGAATCGTGATGATGATTGAGAAGGTTAGCATGTCTTGGTGGTATGATATTTGTGTAACTTTCTCACTCTTCATTATGCACGATTCATTCAGGGGTATCCGTAATCATGGTAGCATCCACATTTAATATAGATGTGTTTCGAAATATATTCAATTCTTATTTACAATAAAAGTGACTCCAAAATGACACAATTACTTACTGTTCATTCCTTTTGGGCACCAAATAATCTGAAACACAACCAAAACAAACAGCAAATGCATCCAACAAGTTTGTAGAGTCACAAGCTTGATGTAAACATTACGTGCATTGCGTGCTATGAATATGGAACCTAATACTAAACTTTTGGCTACTTTAATACACATATAAGTGAATTTGTCCCAATACTTTTGGTCCCCTAAAATGGGGGGGACTATGTACAGAAAGTGCTGTAATTTCTAAACGGTTCACTCAGTATGGATGAAAATACCCTCAAATGAAAGCTAACAGTATGCACTCTAACCTCATAGTCATTTCAAATCAAAGTGCTGGAGTACAGAGTCAAAACACAGCAAAATTGTCACTGTCCCAATACTTTTGGAGCGAACTGTATGTGAATGTATCCCAATGTAATCACGGTTTGAAATAATGTTTTCTTTTTTTGTCAAATACTATATCTGTTTGGAACACTATGCATTGTACAAATTATTTATAACTATGTTCCGGCCCCCACCATCCGCCTCAAGGAACAATTGTCCCACAGCTGAATGTAATTGGGGACCCCTGCCCTAGGTGCTTGTGTAGATCGGAGAGGTTTGGATATATGTATGGTTCATAGTATGAAAAAGACAGCCAGCACTCGCAAATTAAGTATTACTTTTATTTATTTTCAGTCAATTCATTGTGACGGCTAAAAATAAATCTTGTAACTGCGGAAAATAAATCAAAGTAATTATTTATTTGTGAGTTATTTTTAAAAAGTCTGATTACTCCTGGATTACAGCACCCAAAGACTAATTTATAGAAACTTAGTAAGAGTTGAGCATAGAGCATTTTATATGGTTCATAGTTCTATCTTACACTCTGATCGGCCAGGTGGCAATTTCGCCATATTTGTTGTACTGGTGCTATCCTTCCCTCTCAGATTGACACAAGTTCCTAGGAGATGGAGGCTGCTTCAACCAAGAAATTGACCGTATTGGGAATCACTGTCTACTTGTATCAGACACCTGAGTCTTATTCAATAGGGAGCACTGTAGCGAAATTGGACAATTCCAGGAAGCGTTATTGGGACAATTCCTGGTTTTCTGTTCTCTTCCATTTGGTGCCTAATGAACATGACCCTATCTCCTCTCCCAGTACCTTGCTGGCTAACCTGCAGCTGGACATCGACTGTGACCGCGAGACAGAGAGAATCTTCTCCCTCCTCACCTCCAGCTACTCCAAGCTACAGAAGATGGAAGGCAAGAGGGATTCTACCTGTCAATCGCCCAACTCTCACACAAATTAATATGAAATGTATTCTTATCACAGTAGATTGTTTCTATAGTGGCTTATTGCATGAGGCATTTTCTCTGCATCTACAGTGAGGGGAAAAAAGTATTTGATCCCCTGCTGATTTTGTATGTTTGCCCACTGACAAAGAAATGATCAGTCTATAATTTTAAGGGTAGGTTTATTTGAACAGTGAGAGACAGAATAACAAAAAAATCCAGAAAAACGCATGTCAAAAATGTTATAAATTGGTTTGCATTTTAATGAGGGAAATAAGTATTTGACTCCTCTGCAAAACATGACTTAGTACTTGGTGGCAAAACCCTTGTTGGCAATCACAGAGGTCAGACGTTTCTTGTAGTTGGCCACCAGGTTTGTACACATCTCAGGAGGGATTTTGTCCCACTCCTTTTTGCAAAATCTTCTCCAAGTCATTAAGGTTTCGAGGCTGACGTTTGGCAACTCGAACCTTCAGCTCCCTCCACAGATTTTCTATGGGATTAAGGTCTGGAGACTGGCTAGGCCACTCCAGGACCTTAATGTGCTTCTTCTTGAGCCACTCCTTTGTTGCCTTGGCCGTGTGTTTTTGGGTCATTGTCATGCTGGAATACCCATCCACGACCCATTTTCAATGCCCTGGCTGAGGGAAGGAGGTTCTCACCCAAGATTTGACAGTACATGGCCCCGTCCATCGTCCCTTGATGCGGTTTAAGTTGTCCTGTCCCCTTAGCAGAAAAACACCCCCAAAGCATAATGTTTCCACCTCCATGTTTGACAGTGGGGATGGTGTTCTTGGGGTCATAGGCAGCATTCCTCCTCCTCCAAACACGGCGAGTTGAGTTGATGCCAAAGAGCTCCATTTTGGTATCATCTGACCACAACACTTTCACCCAGTTCTCCTCTGAATCATTCAGATGTTCATTGGCAAACTTCAGACGGGCATGTATATGTGCTTTCTTGAGCAGGGGGACCTTGCGGGTGCTGCAGGATGTTCAGTCCTTCACGGCGTAGTGTGTTACCAATTGTTTTCTTGGTGACTATGGTCCCAGCTGCCTTGAGATCATTGACAAGATCCTCCCGTGTAGTTCTGGGCTGATTCCTCACCATTCCCATGGTCATTGCAACTCCACGAGGTGAGATCATGCATGGAGCCCCAGGCCGAGGGAGATTGACAGTTATTTTGTGTTTCTTCCATTTGCGAATAATCGCACCAACTGTTGTCACCTTCTCACCAAGCTGCTTGGCGATGGTCTTGTCGCCCATTCCAGCCTTGTGTAGGTCTACAATCTTGTCCCTGACATTCTTGGAGAGCTCTTTGGTCTTGGCCATGGTGGAGAGTTTGGAATCTGATTGATTTGCTTTTGTGGACAGGTGTCTTTTTATACAGGTAACAAGCTGAGATTAGGAGCACTCCCTTTAAGAGTGTGATCCTAATCTCAGCTCGTTACCTGTATAAAAGACACCTGGGAGCCAGAAGTCTTTCTGATTGAGAGGGGGTCAAATACTTATTTCCGTCATTAAAATGCAAATCAATTTATAACATTTTTGACATGCATTTTTCTGGATTTTGTTGTTGTTATTCTGTCTCTCACTGTTCAAATAAACCTACCATTAAAATTATAGACTGATCATTTCTTTGTCAGTGGGCAAACGTACAAAATCAGCAGGGGATCAAATTCCCTCACTGTATGTGTGCTTGTGCAGCATGCATGGCACTTTGATGCCTGATTCACACCTGAACCGTACCCTGCTGGCTCTGATATTTTCTTTTCACATTGTTCTTTCCAGCAACTATTGTGTATGATTGACCAGGCCAGCCCAGTACATCTCTGATTGGCTTGGCTCGGTTTGGCCCTTTTTAGTGTGAATCGGGCAACAGTAGCTTGGTGTGATAGCCTGTGATGATGACCTCATGTATCTATGTCTGCTGCGGTCAGATGCGTGTGCCAGCATTGCTGTGTACCAGGGTCCTCTGAGGGAGCAGGACGACTACTCCCTGTTCACCATCCAGGACCCCAAGGAGACATTCCAGACAGTGCGGAAGATCAGACACACTCTGAAGGAGCTGCAGAGAGAGCACGACACCCGCAGCGGCACTGCGCAGTACGGCAGCCAGTAAGTATACACACATACACAAGCATATGTCTATACTCACACACCTGTACACACACGGATGGATACACACATGCATAGCCAGCCACGTAAATATTTCTCCTCTTTGTTTTTCTGTGTCTTTCTAGAGAGAATCCGATAGTTGGGAAGACATCCTAACCAGTCTAGGTGGGTCTGTCTGGCCTGAGACAGCCATTCCAGCAAATGGCGGTATGCCACCTGCCACAGTTCTATACTGGAGCCCCAGAGTGGCACAGTCGGGATTGGCACTGAGAACGCTGCCTGCCTCGTGAGGACCAAGAACGCACATCCCCAAGGTCGCGCTCCGCCCCCGCTTCCCCCTCCACCACCGTGTGACTGGACGGATGGTCCAATAGAGGAAGTTAGAAGTGTCACCTGACCCTGGCCAGAAGCTCGCATTGGTTCAGAAGAGGAGAACCTTGGTTGAGTTTTATTCTCTTGCTCTCCCCGTCTGTCTCCATCCTTCTCTCTTTCTCACACACCACTGCCCTAATCAGAAGAGTATGTGCTTGCGCTCGTCCTCTACCTGATTTGCACAACCACTCAATCATGTCATTGAAACCTTTTTCTGACCAGACAACATGAATTGGTGTGTGTGAATAGGCTGCTAAAATCGTCCCTTTTATTCACTCAATGTTTTCAATCTCGATCGTCAACAATCAAGACGATGCTCTCACAATCTCTTGGGGTTTCACTGTTTGACGTCCGTTTACGACTAAACAGCAAGCTGACTTTGTTTATCTTATTTTCTCTAAAAGGGTCCACTTAACTTTACTCTCTTCTTCCTCCTCTACCCACCTCTATCTTTTGTGCTTTGAGCAAATGTAGTTGTTTCAGAGTACAGTTAAGTGGATGAAACCGATCTGCCTTATTTTTCTTAATGGATGTATGTGTAACAATCTCTCGCATCCTCGGGTTAGGGAATAATGCCGAAGCACTTTACATATTTGGAATATTCCAGATGGCGTCATTTTAGATACGTGGTATCAGTATACCCCCCCATATCGATCAGTTAAATGATCTCGCGTACATTCCCGTTTCCATTCCTGTACAATAACATTTATAGCCTGTAGATTTTAATAGCTATTTTTCTTACACCAAAGACAACAATACTGTAGGATCGACTTGGGGAAAAAAGGGTATAAATGTATTTTGAATACAGACTTTTTTTTAATGGAGAGAAGTACAGTATATATTTTGTTAATGTACATTTTGGTAACTGCATTGTTCCTCTTTTTAACGATTTAGACGATTTGATTGAGTAACGTTCTAATGTTCTCTGGAAATGCAGAGGGACCGTGGTTGGTAGTCTAGAAATGTCTGTGACAACCGCATCACCATGTAGTGATGTCACTGCAAATCAATCACAACAAGCTAGACAATCCCCTTCACTTGCCAATCTAGCCCCTAAGATCCTCATCACTGGCCCACATTAACTGGTAGTCAAATGGGATTGGATAGCTCTACAATCAATCAAACACACACATATTAGTTAGAACCCCATTGTTTGTGTGTTTTAGACTGAGAACTATCGCTGTGTTTATAGCCGAGTGTGAAGTCGTAAAACCAGTTGGATGCATTCACGTGCTTTGAACTAGTTGAGAAACGCCAATTGGCTAATGGCCGACAAGCTGCATCAACCATTAACTAAAAGTATAGCTGTCATGCTTGTAAAACAAATGATAGTGTTCAAAAACCATAGAAATTGATTGCTTTTTATAAATAATGTTTTGTTACATTTAACTGCTGAAAACGCTATTATCAAGGTAATTTCCTTAGTAGGTGACATCAGAGGTCAGCATGTGGGAGAAGTCTGAGCTCAGGGATGATAGATGAGTTTCCCAATAGTACACTGAACAAAAACATAAATGCAACATGCAACAATTTCAAGGATTTTACTGAGTTACAGTACATATAAGGAAATCAGTCAATTGAAATAAATAAATTAGCCCTAACCTATGGATTTCACGACTGAGAATACAGATATACATCTGTTGGTGGTGGCGTGGATCAGAAAACCAGTCAGTATCTGGTGTGACCACCATTTGCCTCATGCATCGGTACATACAGTTGAAGTCGGAAGTTTACATACACCTTAGCCAAATACATTTAAACTCAGTTTTTCACAATTCCTGACATTTAATCCTAGTATAAATTCCCTGTCTTAGGTCAGTTAGGATCACCACTTTATTTTAAGAATGTGAAATGGTAGAGAGTAGAGAGAACGATTTATTTATGCTTTTATTTCTTTTCATCACGTTCCCAGTGGGTCAGAAGTTTCCTCCCGACAAGCTGGTGTACCCGAGTGGTTTGAGGCCCCCTTGCTCGCACCGCTTTTTCTTCTGCCACAAAAGTTCTATAGGGTTGAGGTCAGGGGTTTGTGTGACCATCCAATACTTGACTTTTTGTCCCCAAGCATTTTTTCCACAACTTTGGAAATAGCTTTCGGCATTGTCCATTTGGGAAGACCCATTTGCACCAAGCTTTAACTTCCTACTGATGTTTTGATGTTGCTTAAATATTCCCATAAATTTTCCTTCCTTATGTCCATCTATTTTGTGAATACCCCATCCCTCCTGCAGCAAAGAAACCCCCAACATGATGCTTCCCCCCCCGGGTTTCCCGGGTTGGGGGGGTGTTTTTGGGTTGCAAACCCCCACTTTTTCCCCAAAACAAAACGATGGTCTTAGGGCCAAACAGTTCTTTTTTTGTTTCATCGCCAGAGGACTTTCTCCAAAAAAGTACGATTTTTGTCCCCAGTGCTTTTGAAAAACCGTAGTCTGGGTTTTTTATGGCGGTTTTTTGGGGCAGTGGCTTTTTTCCTTTCTGAGCTGCCTTTTTAGGGTTTTGCGAATAGGACTTTTTTTTCTGAGCTGTGTAAAACTCAGGGAAAAATTTTGACCTCACAGGGTGGGGTGGGCTACAGGACAATAGGCAAGCAGCTTGGGGGAAGGCAACAATGTTTGGGGCAATTTTAGAAAAAATTGAAGAAGTTTAAGAAGGTCAAACATCCTCAGTCTGGGGTCCAGCAAAATTCACCTCGTGGGGGATCAAGATCTGAGGAAGGTGAGGGATCAGCCCAGAACTACACGCGGACCTGGGGGAATGACCTAAAAGAGCTGGGACACGTCTCAAAAACCATTAGTAAAACACTACGCCCTCATGATTAAAATCCCGCAGGCCACGCAAGGGCCCCCTGCTCAAGCAACGCATGTCCGGCCCGTCTGAAACTTGCCAAAGACCATCTGGATGTCCAAGAAGAATGGGAGAAGGTCATGTGGTCTGATGGACAAAATAAACTTTTTGGTCTAAAATCCACTCTCCGTGTTTTTTAGGAAGAAGAAGGATGAGACAACCCAAGAACACCAAACCCCCCAGAAGCAGGAGGGGAAAAATCTTCTTTGGGGGGTGCTTTTCTGAAAGGGGGCAGGGCGCTGCACCGTATTTAGGAAGGTGGATAAGGCCATGTATCGCAGATCTTGGGCCCAAAAACCCCCTTCCTCAGTAAGGCTTGAAGGGTGGGTCGTGGGTTGGGGTTTTCCCGCATGCAAAGACCTGAAAAACACAGCCCGGGGAACTAAGGGTGCCTCCGTAAGAAGCATCAAAGGGCCTGTAGTGGCCCCACCATCTCCAGACCTGAACCCAATAAAAAAAATTTTTGGGGGGGAGCTGAAAGTCCCGTATTTCCCCGTGACCAACCGAAAACCCGAAGGTCTGGGAAGGTCTGTATGGAGGAGTGGGCCCAAAAACCCCGCTGCAGTGTGTGCAAACCTGTCAAAA
>JAGTTL010001829.1:0-11970 GCA_036851935.1 Coregonus suidteri | reverse complement strand
TTGGACCATACCTCATCTCACAAGCTGTCTCAATTCCTACACTTAAATTAATCAAAAAATAGGTCTAAATACTGGGTTAGTTACACCATATAATACACAAGCTAGGGTAAACGGGGGGGATTATGCTTGCACCACTGCAGGAAATGTATCTAAGGACAGTGTATGACATCAACCTAAAAATGTACAAATTTTTTAAAATCACACAATAGTAGGCACTTACTTTAGCCAGGACACACGACGACGACGACGACGACGACGACGACGACGACGACGACGACGACGACGACGACGACGACGACGACAACGACAACGACAACGACAACGACAACGACGACGACAACGAAACTGGGCCACTACAAATGCTGAACAACCACAGATAAAACAAGCTGCTTATATACCAGAAGAATGGGAGAGGAATTGGTGATTAGCAGAATGAGTTCAGGTGTGGTGAGTTAGCAGGAGAGGGGCGTGTCCAGAGGGTAATTGGAAGTTTGTGGAATTGGCACGATCCTTCAAAACTAGTTCACTTCATTTGTCCAGGGCCACATATTCACTATGGGCTCTAGTCAAAAGTAGAGCACTACATAGAGAATAGAGTGATATTTGGGGATGCAGACACATACAGTATTAGATGAACAGATGTTGAAATCTCACTTTCTGAAATCCTGCCTGTGAGTTGAGTTCTACCTCTCCCTCCTCTCCTTTTTAAGGACCCGTCCAGTCAGACCCCTCCCTCTGGATCCCCGAAGGGTTGGAGGTCAGAAATGGCAGCGAGTAGTGAGGACAAAATGGAGGAAGTGGATAAAAATGTTGGTGAAGCAACAAGCTGTGATGGAATGAGAACAATATGGCCTGTCAGTTCTCTGATGGTATGGAGCGGGAGGATGAGGGTCAACGACCTGAATGGTCGGTAGTGGAAAGACACAGGAAGAAGAGAGATCATGATACAGAAAGACACAGGAAGAAGAGACATCATGATACAGAAAGACACAGGAAGAAGAGAGATCATGATACAGAAAGACACAGGAAGAAGAGACATCATGATACAGGAAGACAGGAAGAAGAGAGATCATGATACAGGAAGACACAGGAAGAAGAGAGATCATGATACAGAAAGACACAGGAAGAAGAGAGATCGTGATACAGAAAGCAGTGGAGCGTCTAGTATAGAAAGCACAAAGAGGGTCAAGGTTGGAAGCAAGAGTAGTGAAGTGTTGGAGTGGAAAGTGGTGATGGTGTTGGATGAGACCACAGAGCCTCACTTACACCCTCTCTGACCCACTAATGCCGTAGAGAAAGAGGTAGGGGAAGTGAAATTAGCTCTGTTCATTGGAAATGGTAGATTGTTAATATTGTGTGGTAGCCAGGCTCAGCAAGAGAAGATTCTGAAAATGGAAAAGCTTAATGGGAAGAAGATTAAAAGCCATGTCCCTGGTGCTTCTACCTAGATTGAGGGGAGTCATCCCTGGGGTCCCAATATCTATGTCCACAGATAATATTAAAGAAAATGTGAAGGGAGGCAGAGTGATTGAGGCCAACAGGTTGATCAGTAGGAAAGGGGGTCAAAGAAGTGAAAGCCTATCAGTGATTCTGAGGTTTGAGAAAGTTACAGATAGGATTCTGTAGTGTATTAAGATTATGACTTGGTTAATGTTTTCAAATCAAATCAAATCAAATTGTATTGGTCACATGCGCCGAATACAACAGGTGCAGACATTGCAGTGAAATGCTTACTTACAGCCCTTAACCAACAGTGCATTTATTTTAAACAAAAAAAAGTAAGAATAAAACAACAACAAAAAAAAAGTGTTGAGAAAAAAAAAAAAAAGAGCAGAAGTAAAATAAAGTGACAGTAGGGGAGGCTATATATACAGGGTGGTACCGTTTGCAGAGTCAATGTGCGGGGGGCACCGGCTAGTTGAGGTAGTTTCAGGTAATATGTACATGTGGTAGAGTTAAAGTGACTATGCATAAATACTTAACAGAGTAGCAGCAGCGTAAAAAGGATGGGGTGGGGGGGCAGTGCAAATAGTCCGGGTAGCCATGATTAGCTGTTTCAGGAGTCTTATGGCTTGGGGGGATAGAAGCTGTTGAGAAGTCTTTTGGACCCTAGACTTGGCACTCCGGTAACCGCTTGCCGTGTGGGTAGCAGAGAGAACAGTCTATGACTAGAGGGGCTGGAAGTCTTTGACAATTTTGAGGGCCTTCCTCTGACACCGCTGGTATAGAGGTCCTGGATGGCAGGAAGCTTTGCCCCAGTGATGTACTGGGCCGTACGCACTACCCTCTGTAGTGCCTTGTGGTCGGAGGCCAAGCAGTTTGCCATACCAGGCGGTGATGCAACCAGTCAGGATGCTCTCGATGGTGCAGCTGTAGATTTTTTTTTGAGGATCTGAGGACCCATGCCAAGTGGAACCTGAGGGGATGTTTATTTAGGTTGAAAGAGAGCCGTTTTTAGTGTGACACCACATAGGACAGAGAAGGTCTGTGTGTTGACAGGGGATTGGGACAGTAGAGGGAGCCATTTTGTAGTGACACCCCCTGTTCGTTGGAGACAGGTGATTGGACAGCAGAGGGAGCCACCCATATTTTTGCATACCTTATAAGTATAGGCTAGAGACAAAGGGGGTTAGAACAGACATATTATCTTTGGACACTGTTCTCCAGACCCTGCAGGCGTCTGTAAACTTATGCTGAAATCTTGTGATATAAATAAAACTTATAATCAAAGTACAGCCTAAGCGGACTCTTTGGTTTCACAGCAATAATTGCCAGCATTGACTCGACACTACAATTCCTTAAATTCAATGTTAGAGAATTTGATCCGTATAAACTGCAGTGTTTTAAAATGCCAAAGAATGGGACATGTAGTTGCTCAGCGTAAAGGAAAGAGAAGATGTGCCAAGTGTGGAGGGGAGCATGATTACAGTGAATGTGGAAGCAATGTGAAGGTCAAGTGCTCTAATTGTGGGGGAGAACACAGTATTTGGTGGATGCCCGTACAAAGAAGTTAGGGATTTAATTGGTTTTTAATTTATCTAGTTGCAGGGTGTATGTGAATGATGCCTTACTTATTTATGATGCATATGATATATTTTATTAAAGCTTAGGTTTCGGCCTCTTGGCCTCTATCAGAGAAAAAGCTCAGCCTCTTGGCCTTTCAGAGTAAAATCATTTCCTTTTAGCGGACAGCACCCCTTAAGACCGTTGTTTAAGAGATGTTGGAATGAAAGAGCAAGGAGAGGAGAGGAGGAGAGAGGAGAGGCAGGAGGAGAAGAGAGGAGAGGGAGGAGGAGAAGAGAGGGGAGGAAGAGAGGAGGGAGGAGGATAGAAGAGAGGAGGATGAGAAGAGAGCAGAGGAGGAGGAAGAGTGGTAGAGGAGGAGGAGAAGAGATCGAGAGAGGAGAACAGAGAGAGGAGGAGATAATAGAGGAGAGGAGGATGAATAGAGGAGAGAGAAGGAGATGTGACCCGAATGGGGTGTAGAGGAGAGGAATTTATTTGGTTTGATGTTAAAGGTGATTTGGTCATTGCATTTTTAGCTAGCATTGGCTAATGTTAGCTAAAGTTTGTGCAGCTGTTTACATAATAAGGGCAAACGTTTTCATAGCGCTGAAGCATTTTCAAGTGCAAGAGTACCGTAAACCTCTTTAATAAATCTCACAGTGTAAATTCATTAGAAAATTGTCTTAAAAAAAGGTTATGGTAAGTTATTCACTTTTGCACTTTGCTTTTGCATTTTGGCTCCTAAAAACATAAACTTGTATTATCCAGGCTTCTAATATTCATCAATAAAAGAGACATTCCTATCATCACCCTGTAAGGCTGCTGGTTCCAGTTCCGCCAGCACGGAACGTTGAAATGGAACAGGAATGTCTGTCCATTCTAATTCTACAACGTCTCCATTCTACTAATGCTATTAAAAAAAAAATTCTACAGATGGGTGATGGATCAGTAGGCAGGTTTCCATTGACCCAGGTTTATCCCACTAAAGCAATGTCACAACAAAAAAACAATAGCGCCATCTGTAATGGGAAACGGCAGCTATAGGATAAATGTTCTTAAGACGGACAGTTTGTTTATTCAACACTCTTAGGTAAAAGTTTTTTTTTTAGGTGTGATGTCATTACGTTTGCTGCTGTTTCTATCAACACAAGACAGTTCAACAGAATCTACTGTAAGCAGATCCTTCAAAACGTCCTTCAAATTGCATGCAGAGACAACAACAAAAAAACGATGTTCTCATCTGACTGAGGAAGTAGCAAAAGGTTTTCATCTCCCAAAATATTAACTATACCTTTAAGGCGGAAGTATCACCGGTTCCAATCCAAGTGCCAATTGTCAAACTATAAGGCGGTGCTATGGTTCTGATGACATGAAAATAGAGCTCTTCTGTCATAGTACACGGACATCTTTGTCGAAAAAATTAGTTCTCTGCCAGGAAAGCTGACACTTGGCCACAAGTGATCTTCCAGCAAGACAATAACCCATAGCACTTGACCACATGACAGACGTGCCGCTCTGTTCTGGGCCACTGCATCTTAACTAGTCTTTCTTTGCAGCACTTGACCATATGACTGGACAATAATCAAGATAAGTTAACCTAGAGCCTGCTGGACTTGCTTTTGTGGAGTGTGGGCTTCAAAAAGCAGAAACATCTCTTTTATTACGGACAGAACCTCTCCCCCATCTTTACAACCACTGAATCTATCTGGTTTGACCATGACAGTTTACAATCTAAGGTAAGACCAAAGAATTTAGTCTCATCAACTTGTTCAACAGCCACACCAACTTCATTACCAGATTCAGCTGAGGTCTAGAGCTTAGGGAATAATTTGTACCAAATGCAATGCTCTTAGTTTTAGAGATGTTCAGGACCTTTTATTACTGGCCACCCATTCCAAAAACTAACTGTAATTCCTTGTTTCAGTGACTTCATTTAGCTGTGGTTGCTTGACAAATACATGGTTGAATCATCAGTATACATGTCACACAGGCTTTGTTTAATGCCAGTGGCATGTAATTTGTAAAAATATAAAAAAGTAGAGGGCCTAGAAATCCGCCCTGCGGTACATACCACAACCCTGTATGTTTGACATTAGAGAAGCTTCCATTAAAGTGCCCTCCTGTATAAGCATGCTGAAAGTCTGTTGTCAATTTGTTTACAGAGAAATAGCATTTTATTTGGTCAAACCCCTTTTATCCAACAGTTGGCTAAGAGCTGGCAGCAAGCTGATTGGGCTTTACCACTCTTAGGAAGCGGAATGACCTTGGCTTCCCTCCAGGCCAGAGGACAAACACCTTCCTCTAGACTCAGCATTAAGCTATGACAGTTAGGAGTGGCCCCATAGAGTCAGCTAACCATCCTCAATAGCCTTCCATCTAAGTTGTCAATGTCTCTTTCAACCAGACAGTTTTTCAATTCCTCATCGAGACCCATTTGCGACCAAGCTTTAACTTCCTGACTGATGTTTTGAGATGTTGCTTCAATATATCCACATAATTTTTCCTTCCTCATGATGCCATCTATTTTGTGAAGTGCACCAGTCCCTCCCGCAGCAAAGCACCCCCAACAACATGATGCTGCCACCCCCCGTGCTTCACGGTTGGGATGGTGTTCTTCGGCTTGCAAGGAAACCCCTTTTTCCTCCAAACATAACAATGGTCATTATGGCCCAAACAGTTCTATTTTGTTTCATCAGACAAGAGGACATTTCTCCAAAAAGTACGATCTTTGTCCCACATGTGCAGTTGAAAACCGTAGTCCGTTTGGCTTTTTTATGGCGGTTTTGGAGCAGTGGCGTCTTCCTCCTTGCTAAGCGGCCTTTCAGGTTGATGTTGATATAGGACTCGTTTAACTTGGTTTAATACTGTTTCCTCCAGCATCTTCAACAAGGTCCTTTGCTGTTGTTCTGGGATTGATTTGCACTTTTCCGCACCAAAGTACGTTCAATGTCTAGGAGACAGAATGCATCTCCTGTCCTGAGCGGTATGACGGTTTGCGTGGGTCCCATGGTGTTTATACTTGCGTAGTATTGTTTTTGTACAGATGAACGTGGTACCTTCAGAGGCGTTTGGAAATTGATCCCAACGCATGAGGTCTTGGCTTATTTATTTTGATTTTTTTCCATGATGTCAAGCAAAGAGGCACTGAGTTTGAAGGTAGGCCTTGAAATACATCCACAGGTACACCTCCAATTGACTCAAATGAATGTCAATTAGCCTATCAGAAGCTTCTAAAGCCATGACATCATTTTCAAAGCTGTTTAAAGCACAGTCAACTTAGTGTATGTAAACTTCTGACCCACTGGAATTGTGATACAGTGGAATTATAAGTGAAATAATCTGTCTGTAAACAATTGTTGGAAAAATGACTTGTGTCATGCACAAAGTAGATGTCCTAACCGACTTGCGAAAACTATAGTTTGTTAAAAGGAATATCTAAGTGAGGTCTCAGAAATGGCCAATATATTAATGTTTTCTGACGGTAGCAAGTCATTGGTTTTATGAACCTTGTTTCTAAGGCTACATATACAGTGAGGTAAAAAGTATTTGATCCCCTGCTGATTTTTGTATGTTTTGCCCACTGACACAGACATGATCAGTCTATAATTTTAATGCTGGATTTATTTGAACATTGCGAAGGCCAGACTAAACACAAAAAAATCCAGAAAAACTCAGAAGATCTGCAAAGCAGGAGTGGGGCAAAATCCCTCCTGAGATGTGTGCAAACTGGTGGCCCACTACAAGAAACGTTCTGACCTCGTGTGATTGCCAACAGGACTAAGTCATTTTTTGCAGAGGGGTCAAAATACGTATTTTTCCTCATTAAAATGCAAAAATCAAGTTTTCTAACTTTTCAACATGCGTTTTTTTTCTGGATTTTTTTTTTGTTGTTATTCATGGTCTCTCACTGTTCAAATAAACCTACCTAACTACTACCTACTCTGGATCTTCCTTTTCGTGGTGTTCCTCATAAAGAGCCTTTCATCATAGCGACTGAAGTAAAAGAGCACATTTAAGAAAGATAGGGCCCATATAAAGCATACCTTTGGGAAACATCTGAAAATGATCCGAGGAAGTTCGGGGGTAAAAACAAACAAAATATAATTGGGGGACTGTGTCCAAAAAATGTATATAGTATGAAATTAAAGATGAAGTAGAACCCAAAAGCTTTGATGTTCACTATTTTTACCCCAATTAGGGGGGGATGGGGGGGGTTTTTGAAATAATAAAGAACGTACAGGGGGGGAAAAAAAGTTTTTTGTACACTCCCGTTTTTTCCCATTTTTCCTATTTAAAAGCATTTTAAAAGGTCGCCCTTTTTATAAACCACGACAGCCCCAAAAACCCTGAAGGATTGGAGAAATTTCGGGTATGGAGAGTGAGCCAAAATCCCTGCGGGCAGGTGGGGGGCCCCCCCCTTGGTAAAGGGACCTACAGGAAACTTTAGATCTCTGAAATTTGGAAAACCCAAAGGTTTCTGTACCAAATTTTAAAATTTTTTGCTTTTCTGTGTATAAAATATTTATGCTGAAAAAAAAATGCTAATTAAATTATTTAAAAAATCATAAAATATGTGATTTTCGGATTTTGTTTTAGTTTCCCCGTTTTCTCCATTTGAAGTGTACCTATGATAAAAATTAAAACCCCTTACATGGCTTTGTAAGTGGGAAACCTGCAAATCGGCAGTGTATCAAATACTTGTTCCCCCCCTTTTCCCCTCCCCAAAAGAAAGGGTTTTCCCGGCTCTCACAAAACCTTTGTTAGTTTTTCTTAAGAAGCCCTCCTTTTTCTCCCCCCTCTTTACCTGTATTAACTGCATTTTTGGAACTCTTTACCTGATAACCCTTGTGCTTTGCGGGAAAAAAATTTGAATCCATTATGTTACGGGTCAAATTGACCCCCAAAATTTTAAACCCACTAAAGCGGGTCAAAAAATTAAAAGTAAAAACAAAAAACAACTTTATTTTGTTTATCAGACATTTCAAAAAAAAGAAATACAAAAATTTTTTTTTTTTTTAAACAATTTTTTAAAAACCCTTTTTGGGAAAAACATTTTTTCCTTTCTCAAAAAAACCAAGTTTTTTCATTTCCCCAAGTGGGTTTTTTTTCCCCCCCTTTTTGGCCCAATATTACCCCTTCAGTCTTTCCCCTCTACATGTTAAACAATGTGTGGTGTGCTTTTCCCCAGTGTTTTAAATTTCATTCTCCCCAAGGGTGGTGCTTTTTTTACGGTCTTGTCGGGGGGGGCCCAAGCTGATTTTTTTTCCGTTTCTTGCCACTGCCTGTACCACTGGATCCTTTTTGGGGTTGTTTGGAGGCATGTTTTTAGGTCCAGCTTAAATTTTCTGGCCGGAAATGCACTGCTGTCGCCCGAGGGGGCCGGACTCTCCTCTGGATCTTGGGAGTGATGAGACTTTCCCGAGCCCCCTCTGGGAAAAAGCCGGGGGTCGGAAACAATTTCCCACCATTCCATTGCTGGTTTTATTTCAGGCCCCAAAACATAGGGATTTTTTAACAGACACATCCACAAAGTTTTAGAAAACACCAAAAAGGGCCCGGGCAGGGCATACGCTGACAAAATATATGTTGCGGGGATTTTCCCCCCTGTCAAAACCCCCCCCTTTTGGGGGAATTGTTTGTCCATATTATTTTTTGGCTTTATGCCCCCTTTTTGCCACTCCCCGCATGCACTTTGTGCTTTTTGCTCATTACAAGAAATTTTTGTTTCTTTTGGGGGAGTATGAAAAAACAGTTGCATTTTTGGGGAAACAAATTTTAAAGGGAATTTTCATTTTCAACAGTTTTTTTCCCTTCATTTTAGAAGTTCAATGGAAGGTTTCCCGGTTTTTTTTTTTTCCCCGATTTTGTTCCAACCCTTGGGGCCCCGTTTTTTCTTCCCGTAGTTCAAAAACCAAGGCGGTAGGATGTGAAAAGTTGTTACAAACGTGATGTTTTGACCTTGCAGGCCCCTTTACTCCTGTCCCGCACCACCCCCATCCCCTGGTTTTTTTTCAGGGGAAATCCGCCGGGGGCTTCCCAGTGTAAAATTGCATATTCCATGCATTTTTTTTTGGGATGTGGCATAAAATGCTGCCCCTATTTTTATGCCCCCATTTTGCAGGCTTTTTGGATATACTGTCTGAAGGGGGGAAAAGTCCCCTGAATGGAACAAGGGTTCAAAACTGAACATTTAGGATGGGGTTGTCCCTTTCCCGGTTTAAAAAAATTTTCCCCCCCATTTTTCCCATACATCTCTTATTGGGACTAGTTTTTCTCTTTTTACGTCGACCCGTCTGGGGATCACGGTTTATCAAAACGAATCCCCGAAAAAAATTATGTGGAATTTTTGAGAGAAAATTGTTTCCCGAAAAAATTGGGCCCCTTCCCTTCTCTTTTATTCCACAGGTGGGCCGGTTTTTTTCCCTTTTCCGTTTGGAAACCCGGAGACTTTCCCGCTATAGGAAACAATCCAATGATGCATGCAAGTCAATCCGGGTCCAGTGGTTCCGTTCTCCCTTTAAACACACCCGGGTCCCCCCCCAAGTTTGGGCATTTTCCAGAACTTTCCTTTTTGCTTGGGGTAAAAAGAGTCCCCCAAAACTGATTGTATTTCATGGACCGAGTGACCCCGCAAATCGTGTAGGTCCTGGGAAACCCTTTTTTTTTTACATTGGAAGCTGAGAGTTACCCCGGGCCTCGTTGTGGGACGGGGACCATTCAATATGACCATCTTTAGACTTCCATGGGCTTCTCTTCTCTTTTATGATGCTTTTTTCATGCTTTTCTCTCATCTGATTAGGGGTTTGGGAAAGGGGAGACTCCTCCCCTGAAAACCCCTTCAAAGAAAAACCCAAAAACTGGATAAACAAAAGCATTTCCCTTTTTCTCGAAAATCCCCGCCCCTGAAAACCCCTTCTTCTTTTTCCCCTTTCAAGTCCAGAAAATTTTTGATAAGACTTCATTGAAATTTAAAATCTTTTTGGGGCCCCATTTTTTAAGGGGTTTTGTGTCAGGGACCTGTTGCTTTCACACTGAAGGGGGGAAGCTTGGGGGGAAACCCCCCTTTTTTAAAAATCAAACAAAATTCCCAAAAATGAACCAAGGGCCAGTCAAAAAAAAAAATTTAAAACAAAGACAAATTTTTTTTTTTGGGGACCTTTGGGAAAAATAAATACACATAAAAGGGCCCCCGGGGCAAAATGACCCCCAACATCATGTTTTAAAACAAAATGTTTCACAAAAACATTTTTCCAAAAAACAATTCCCCGTGTTCCCCCATTTTGCGTTAGGTTCATGACCCTAAAAAGAGGGAAAAGGGAGTAATTTTTTAGGGGGAAAAAGAGGGTTTAAATAGTATTTTTTGACAACCAAAAAAATGGAAACGGGTCAAATTTTACCCCCAAAAAACATAATAGGAGGGAAAAAAGACCCCTTTTCCACCACTCAATAAAACAGCCCTCCAATTTCCCCAAAATCCCCAAAGGGACGGGAGAGCGGTTTTAAGGACATCAGGAAAGGGAAAAAATTGGGAGCCCTTTACAAAGGGGGGGGAGGGGCTACAGGCAATGGGCCAAGCAGTTTTGGTGAGAAGGAAAAACTTTTTGGGGAAATTATTAAAAAAGGAAAAATTTTTCAAGATGACGGTCAACCCCCCCCCCCTGGGGTCTGGGGTCCATGCAAGATCTCCCCTCGGGGGGAATCAATGATCATGGGGAAAGGGTTTGGGGGATCCCCCCAAATACACGGCAGACCTTTGGGCAATGACCTTAAGAAGGGGGGAACCCCCAGTCCCCAAGAAAAAAACCCTTAGTAACCCCACTTTTCCCCGTCATGGATTAAAATCCTGCGCGCACGAAAGGGTCCCCTGCTCAAGCCAGCACGTCGGGCCGTCTGAAGTTGCCAGACCACGGGATGATCAGGGGAGGAATGGAAAAGGTCTGGGGTTGATAAGACAAAAATAAGCTTTTTGGTCAAAACTCCACCGCCGTGTTTGGGGGAAAAAAAAAGGGATGAGTACAACCCAAGAAAACCATCCCAACCGGGGCAGGATAAAAAATCATTTTTTGGGGGATGCTTTTCGCAAAGGGGACGGGACCATTGCCCCGTTTGAGAGGAGGATGGAGGGGGGCCATGATGGAGACTTTGGCCCACACCTCCTTCCCCAGAAAGAAGAAAAAAAAAAAAAAAAAGGGGGCAAAAAAAAGGGCTGGCCCGGAGGGGCCACCCCTTACCCCCCAAAAAATAAAATCTTTAAGCTGAAACCCGTTTTCCCCAGGACCCCCCGAAAACAAAGGGATCTGGGGAAGGTCTGAGGAGGAGGGGCCCAAAAAACCCCTGCGTTGTGCAAACCTGGTAAAGACCTACGGGAAAACGATGATTCGTAATGCAAAAAAAGGTTTTTTGTACCAAATATTAATTTCTGCTTTCTGAGTATCAAATACTTATTTTTGCAAAAAAATGCAATTAATTATTTTAAAAATATTCAATTATTTCGGTTTTTTGTTTTAGATTGTCTCCACGTTGAAGGTCCCTATGAAAAAAAATAAGACCTCAATTTTTTGTAAGTGGGAAAAACCCTCAAAATGGGCAGTGTAAAATACTTGTTCCCCACTGAATTTTTTTTAAAGGATATAAAAAAATTTTGCCCCCTTTCAAATTTTGTCTATTTTGCATTTTTGTGATACTTAATGTTTCAATCTTAAACCCAAAAACCTAATATTAGATAAAGGGACATGTGAACAAAAACACAACAAAACTATTATTTTATTTTTTTCATAAACAATTTTTGCAAACCCAATTTCCCCGTGTGAAAAAGTAATTTCCCCTAACTCAATAACTGGTTGTGCCACCTTTTGCTGCAAGACTCCAAACCAAAAACTTCCTGTCATCTCCCGTTGGAAATACGCAAATGCTTTGGCTGGGTTCAACCAAAACTGGTTGTGCCACCAACAATGTCCCAAAAAT
>JAGTTL010001828.1:0-11971 GCA_036851935.1 Coregonus suidteri | reverse complement strand
CTAATGACTTAAATGAAGTAAGTGGAAATAATAGGCTATAGTGCAGAATAATTACAATAGTATTAACACTGGATGCTAGATGTGCAAGAGATTATGTGCAAATAGAGATACTGGGGTCCCAAATGAGCAAAATAAATAACAATATAGGGATGAGGTAGTTGGGTGGGCTAATTTCAGATGGGCTGTGTACAGGTGCAGTGATCGGTAAGGTGCTCTGACAACTGATGCTTAAAGTTATTGAGGGAGATAAGAGTCTCCAGCTTCAGAGATTTTTGCAATTCGTTCCAGTCATTGGCAGCAGAGAACTGGAAGGAATGGCGGCCAAAGGAGGTGTTGGCTTTGGGAATGACCAGTGAGATATACCTGCTGGAGCGCAGACTACGGGTGGGTGCTGCTATGGTGACCAATGAGCTAAGATAAGGCGGGGATTTGCCTAGCAGTGATTTATGATGGCCTGGAGCCAGTGGGTTTGACGACGAACATGTAGTGAGGACCAGCCAACAAGAGCGTACAGGTCACAGTGGTGGGTAGTGTATGGGCTTTGGAGACAAAACGATGGCACTGTGATAGACTACATCCAATTTGCTGAGTAGAGTGTTGGAGGCTATTTTGTAAATGACATCGCCGAAGTCAAGGATCGGTAGGATAGTCAGTTTTACGAGGGCATGTTTGGCAGCATGAGTGAGGAGGCTTTGTTGCGAAATAGGAAGCCGATTCTAGATTTAACTTTGGATTGGAGATTCTTTATGTGAGTCTGGAAGTTGAGTTTACAGTCTAACCAGACACCTAGGTATTTGTAGTTGTCCACATACTCTAGGTCAGACCCGTCGAGAGTGGTGATTCTAGTCGGGTGGCGGGTGCCAGCAGCGTTCGATTGAAAGCATGCATTTAGTTTTACTAGTGTTTAAGAGCAGTGGAGGTACTGAAGGATTGTTGTTATGGCATTGAAGCTCGTTTTGGAGGTTTGTTAAACACAGTGTCCAATGAAGGCAGATGGTATACAAAATGTTGTGTCTGGTAGGAGGTGGATCTGAGAGTCAACCATAGCAGCAAAGAAAGAGCGAACATCATTGATATACACGGAGAAAAGTGTCGGCCCAAGAATGAACCCTGTGGCACCCCAATAGAGACTGCAATAGGTCCAGACAACAGGCCCTCCGATTTGACACACTGAAACTCTATCTGAGAAGTAAGTGGTGAACAGGGAGGAAGTCATTGAGAAAACCAAGGCTATTTAGTTCTGCCAATAAGAAAGCCGGTGGTTGACAGATTCGAAAAGCCTTGGCCGCAGTCGATGAAGACGGCTGCCACAGTACTGTCTATTATCAATCGGCGGTATAATATCGTTTAGGACCTTGAGCGTGGCTGAAGTGCACCCTGTGACCAGCTCGGAAACGGTTTGATTGCATAGCGGAGAGGTACGGGTTGTATTCGAAATGGTCAATTATCTGTTTGTTAACTTGGCTTTCGAATACTTTCGAAAAAGGCAGGGCAGGATGGATATAGGTCTGTAGCAATTTGGATCTAGAGTGTCACCCCCTTTGAAGAGGGGGATGACCGCATGGCAGCTTTTTCCAATCTCTGGGGATCTCAGACTGTTATGAAAGAGAGGTGAACAGACTAGTAATAGGGGTAGCGACAATTTCGGCGGCTAGTTTTAGAAAGAAAGGGGTCCAGATTGTCTAGCCCAGCTGATTTGTAGGGGTCTCAGATTTTTGCAGCGCTTTCAAAACATTCAGCTGTCTGAATTTGTGTGAAGGAGAAGCGGGGGGGGCATGGGCAAGTTGCAGCAGAGGGTGCAGAGTTGGTGGCCGGGTTAGTGGTAGCCAGATGGAAAGCATGGCCAGCTGTGTAGCAAAAATGCTTGTTGAAAATTCTCGATTATTGTAGATTTATCGGTGGTGATAGTGTTTCCTAGCCTCAGTGCAGTGGGCAGCTGGGAGGAAGTGCTCTTATTCTCCATGGACTTTACAGTGTCCCAAAACTTTTGGAGTTAGTGCTACAGGATGCAAATTTCTGTTGAAAAAGTTAGCCTTTGCTTTCCTGACTGCTTGTGTATATTGGGTTCCTAACTTCCCTGAAAAGTTGCATATCGCGGGGGCTATTTGATGTCTAATGCTGTACGCGCACAGGATGTTTTGTGCTGGTCAAGGGCAGTCAAGTCTGAGGAGAACCAGGGGCTATATCGGTTCTTAGTTTCTGTATTTTTGAATGGGGCATGTTTATTTAAGATTGAGAGGAAATTACTTTTAAGGAACAACCAGGCATCCTCTACTGACGGAATGAGATCTATATCCATCCAGGATACCTGGGCCAGGTCAACTAGCCGTGGCCTCTTACTAGTGCTTCACCACCGGACCTTATGATAACTCAGCTATATACAGCTGATATCTGCTGGACTGTTCCTTTTATAATCGGTACTACATCCTGTTTATGTTTAGCCTCAGCCCAAACATGGTTAGTTTATTGTTGTTTCGGTTATTTCTAATTGTACTATATCACTGTAGACCCCCCAGCCTAGCTAAACCTGCATTAGATAGCTCCTTTGCACCTCCCCCTATACACGCGGAGACCGACTCAATTGATGCCTCTAGTGATACTATCTCTTTCATTGTTTGTGGGCACCGTTTGTCACCATTATAGTGCAATGAATGTATTGTTTAGTGTTGTGTTATGGCTTTGCTGGCATGCATCTAAAACATTTTTAAAAAATGTGCCCCACCAAGGTTGACATGCTAAAATCGCCACTGGTCAACGTTATAGTGCATTTAATGTATTGTTTAGTGGTAGAGAGACTGTTTGTCTTGGTCATGTGGCCCTCCGAGTATGTAGAGAGTCTCTCTGGCCCGAGTCCGAGGTACGGACCTGCTCATAGACCAGCTAGTACGGAAATTGTAATTAAGTTTACAGATAAATGTGGCTCGCGGGTCAGACCCTTTGAGCCTGGTGAGCAGATCAGTGATGTAGGGCAGAGACAGGCTCTCTGGACGCACCAGCTCCACCAACTCCATGAAGTCCTCCTCCCGACTGGGGTCAAAGGTTGCCCAGCGTAAAGTCCAAGGCTTGATCCTCCCTGGGTACAAACAGGTCATCACTGGCAAGGAGGTCTGCCAAACTCTCCTTGGACAGGTACATGAAGTCCTCCTCTGTGGCGATAGCAGGTAAGTGGGTGAGTGCCATCTCACGTGCTGCTGTGTAGAGCTCTCGGCAGCCCAGCTGCCTAGCGTAGGCCATCATGCCCAAGCAGTTGCTCAGATGCAACTCTCTCTCCAGGAACTTGCGCATAGGATCCTGGGTCTCTCCAGCTTGAAGGAGTCTGCAGTCTCTAGGATCCTCAGTACATTCTCTCTGCTGAAAGGTAGCTTGGATGTCTGAGTGTATTCCATCAGGACACAGAACTGGTCCACACCCACACCTTTGATCTCAACGTGGCACTTGTTCTGGTGATGGAAACACATTGAAATAGATTTTTTATTCGGTAGGCCTACATGAAAACTGAAGTGAAAAAGTAGATTTTGTGTGCATTATGTCAACACGCGCTGACTTTTATCAGCAACAAGTCAATGTGGTGGAAACACCACTGGTGGGAAAATTGGCATATTTTCTTTATGCAGATTTGAGAATATTTGCATGAAAATCTGTTGCCAATTGGATGGAAACCTAGCTACTGACCATGTTAAAGATGCTTAATATGTATCATTTTATTTAAACATCACTCCTATTAATAATATCCATCGTCTAGTGAAATTGATTGTGCATGTTTACTTCCAGGAAATTGCTTGTTTTTTTCTGCATTATTGTCAATGGCCTAGTTTGTAGTGATGTGCAGTTCGCTCAAACGATTAGTTAGTTATTTTTGAACAACTCTTTTTACTGATTCGAGAGTCATGATTTGTTTTTCTGAGTGACTCGTTGATTTTAGTCATTCGTTTGACCTGCTGGCTGGCCACAATTAATTCTACAACAGGATTAAAAGCAAATTTATGCTTGATCCGTAAATGTGGTCGGAGGCTTCATATGGAGGGTGTGACGCAATTGCAGAGCCTCCGGAGGCATGCAGAGGCCAAATCAAGGAGGCATGTAGAGGCCAAATCAAGATCTGTACCGGAGGCATGCAGAGGCCAAATCAAGATCAGTACCTCAAATGTTGTAACAATGTTGAGGGTATTGACATGATTGGTTGATGGTAGGTGGGGGCGGTATGTCCTGTATAAACACAAACTCACTTCCTTCACAATAACGCTCCACTAAGCGCAAGAAGTATGAAAGCCTTGACATCTGCAGAGGCTGCATTGCATTGTAGGGCCACTTAAGATGTCAGATTGACCATGTAGAGCCTTTAATACAAGCTCCTCCGTCTCCAGAGATGTGCTCTGACCAACAGCTGTCTGTCATATACACTCTCCAGCCAGTTTATTAGGTACACCACCGCATTCACGGAAATGGATCACTCCTACAGGCAGTGAGTCACGTGGCTTGCTATATATAGCAGGCAGACAGGCATCGAGGCATTCAGTTACCGTTCCGTTGAACGTTAGAATGGCCAAAACCTAGTGACTCTAATGACTTTGAGCGTGGTATGATCGTCAGTGCCAGGCGTGCCAGATCCAGTATCTCAGAAATGGCCGCCCTTCTGGGCTTTCACACACGACAATGTCTAGGGTTTCCCGAGAATGGTGCGACAAACAAAAAACATCCAGTCAGGGCAGTCCTGTGGGCGAAAACAGCTCGTTGATGAGAGAGGTTGAAGGAGAATGGCAAGAATCGTGCAAACTAACAGGCGGGCCACAAACAGTAACGGCGTAGTACAACAGTGGTGTGCAGAACGGCATCTCGGAACGCACAACTCGTTGATCCTTGTCACAGATGGGCTATTGCAGCAGACGAACACAACGGGTTCCACTCCTATCAGCTAAAAACAAGAAGAAGCGGCTCCAGTGGGCACGCGATCACCAAAACTGGACAATTGAGGAGTGGAAAAACATTGCCTGGTCCGACGAATCCCGGTTCCTGTTGCGTCATGCTGATGGCAGAGTCAGGATTTGGCATAAGCAGCATGAGTCCATGGACCCATCCTGCCTGGTGTCAACGGTACAGGCTGGTGGCGGTGGTGTCCCGCCGTCCAAACTGCAGCAACTGCATGATGCCATCACGTCAGCATGAACCAACATCCCTGTGGAACGTTTCCGACTTGTAGAATCCATGCCCTGAAGAATTCAGGCTCTTCTGGAGGAAAAGGGGGGTCCGACCCGGTACTAGATGGATGTACCTAATAAACTGTCCGGTGAGTGTATGTACGCAGGCAGGAAAATAGATCATGCTGCAGGCAGCCTAGAAAATAAAAATACATGTTTAGAACTGATTATTGATCCTAAAAGCTCTCACAGTCTCACGGCAGAATTAGATGATCATCTATGTTTCTCAAACGTCACATTTTGAAGTTGTTCCAAATGTCAAATTTCAAAGTGTTTACCATTAAGTTTAGGCATTAACTCCCAATTTTGACAGTTAGGGTTAAGTTTAGGCATTAACTCTGAATGGTTAAGGTAAGGGTTAAGTTTTGGGATAGGCTTAAAACAAAAATATTGTAATGACCTGACTAGATCATAAAAGAAATACAACTGTCCAGACAGAGGATTGAGTTTAGAATGGACGGTTTATTAAACCAACTTTACACAGGCTACTGTTTGGGCCGTTAGCCCACTACCAAAATAAATGAAAAGATAACCCACAAGCCAATCGTGACCTTCTCTTGTGAAGCCCAGACGTAAAGAGATGAGGAACAAAGCTAAACCTGGTCTTTAACTTCCAATGCTCATCCCCCTGCCCAACCCCCCTCCCACGACCACTCCGCCAACCGCCAGGATGCCCGCATCAGAACATTCCAGGCATTCCCGTGATTGGCAGATAGCAGGGTTGATTGACATGTCGGACCCCGCCGAAACACTGGGTACTGGGTAGGTACAACACAACCATCTACTAGCCTAAACACATAACACACAGCTGTCTGTGCGGGTCGCTACACAGCCCCCCCCACCACAAAGTCCCTCGTCCCCGAGGGAACAAACAAAAGTCTCTGAAGCGACCCGGAGGTCTCCTTTGCCTGCGTGGCTGTGATGGCCGCAGAGTGCCCCTCTGGGGAACCAGGGGATGAAGGCAAGGACATGGGGGACAAGGAAGCGGGGGAACTGGTAATACAGTCCGTGGCTCTGGGGAACCCACGCGGTGACACAGGGGGAGTGGGGCTGTCTGGAGCCTTGTCTACGCACCTGGGGTTGGGTGCCTGGAGGAATGTCATTGCCAGAGAGGGGAATTGTGGGGGTTCCTGGGGTTTGGGGAGAAGAGGCCCCTCTATATGGGGCTAACCTGTCCCGGTGCAGTGTCACCTTTCTCCCCCTGGGAGGAAGCTGCACCCGGTAAACAACCTCCCCTACCCTCTCCAGGACACTGCAGGGTCCCCACCCAGTGACTGTCCAACTTGGGGCATCTGCCTTTTTTCCTTAGAATTAGACGGGCTGTAGACCCAGACCAGCTCCCCAGCCACAAAGTGCCTCTTCCCTCGGGGTGTGCACGTCATAGTTCCTCTTCTGGCCTCACACCTGCATTCAGCAGCTGCTCTCTCTGGCGAAGGTGTGGGCTGTCTCCAGGCGGTCCTGGAGTCTCCGGGCATACTCCGCCCCGGGGAAAACATGAGGGCTATCCAGGGGCCGACCAAAACGCCATCTCCGCAGGGGTACGGATCTCTCTCACCCAGCATGAGGAGGGCAGGCGTGCAGAGGTGGAGTTTCTTGACAGCGGAGCGGCATGCCATGAGGACCATAGGCAGGTGCTTGTCGTCACAGTCACGCTGGTGTTTGGAAGAGACGATGCCAGCTGCTGTCCAAGCGTTTTGTTTTGAAGCGCTCCACAAGGCCATCACTTTGAGGATGGAGAGGAGTAGTGCGGTGTCTTGTGCATACCCAGCCTCTCACACATGCGTGGCGACACACGGACTCAAAGTTCTGCCTAGGTCCGCTGTGGATGGACTCTGCAGCTCCAAACCTGCTGAAACATCCCCGCTGTCAGGGCGTCGACGATGTCTCTGCCTCCTGGTCAGGCAGAGCATAGGCCTCGGGCCAATTTTGTGAAATAGTCCATGGCCGTGAGCACCCAGCGGTTTCCACTGTCTGTGGTGGGGAACGCCCACTACATCCCACTCCCACCCTCTCCATGGGAGCCCCCCACTGGGACTGTTGTAGCCTGAGGCATGAGAGCGGCCTGGGGGCTTCCCCCCCCCCCCTTCTCTCGCTGTGCAGTTGTCACAGCGGCGGCAAAAGTCTTCCACATCCCTCTTTTGTGCTGCCCCACAGTAAAAGCCCTGACGGAGGCGGCGCAGTGTTTTTTGTGACCCCAAGTGTCCAGTCCCCACCCCCCCATGAATTGCTCTGGGAGCACAGCCTCCCGCAATGCTTTTGGGACCACCACCTGCCACCTCTCCTCCCCCGTAGCTTTGACTCCTTCCATGCCCGCTGTAACACAAACCGCATCAGCCAGCCGCAGTCGCTCACACTTTGACCACAAACCCTTGGTCGCGAGTGAGAGCGCTGTCACCTCTTCCCATGGTTGGCCTCACCTGCGCCTCTACCCACTGTAGCACTGGCTGTAGGTTCTGTGTCCCGTCCCTGCTGCTTGCCCCCATCAGCCACGTCGACAGTCTGCAGCTCACAGCAGACAGGCCCACCGCTCGCCCGACACACTGTGGCACAGACCCCCTCCTCTGCACACAAGCCTCTCTCATCTCCTTCCTCTCTCCGTCCATTGGTCCCATCTCTTTTTTTTTTTTTTTTTTTTTTTTTCTCGTTCAAAGTGGCGGCAGCCGTCTGCAGTACAGGGGGCAGACGGGACATGGCGTCGGCGTTTGGAGTGGCGTGCCCCGGTGGCCCTGTGCACCACCGTGAAGTCATACGGCTGAAGCTTCCTCCAACCAGCGTGCCTACTGCCCCTCTGGCTCTCTGAAAGACATGAGCCACTGGAGAGCAGAGTGGTCAGTCCTTACAGTAAGGGGCAGACCACCCAGGTAGTACTTGAAGTGTTTGACGGAAGCCACAACAGCCAAGAGCTCCCGCCGGGTGACACAGTAGCGGCGCCTCATGTTTTGTCAAATGTTTTGCTGAAGTACGCCACCGCTCTCTCCCCCTCCTGCCCCCACCTGGCCCAGCACCCCACCCCATGCCCACATTGCTCGCGTCTGTGTCCAGGATAAAGGGCAATGTGAGGTCAGGGGGAGCGAGCACGGGGCCTCGATCAGTGCACGTTTTAGGGTGTTGAACGCCTCCTCACACTCCACTGTCCCAGTGAAAAGCCTTGTCCTTCGCAGCAGGCGGTTCAGTGGAGCAGCAACGCTTGAGAAGCCCCGTACAAACCTCCTGTAGTACGAGGCCAGGCCCCCAGGAAGCTCTTCAGCTGACGCTGGTCGGTGGGGGTGGGCCAGTCTCTGACAGCCGCTACCTTGTCCTCCTCCATGGTGCTGATCCCCTCCTCCTTCCCACTCGGTGGCCCAAGAAGGACACCTCTCCTCCTCATGAAGTGGCACTTCTTCTCGGGGTGGAGCTATCAGACCTGCGGCAGCCACCCTCTCCCATCACACACTGTAGCGCCCCAGGGCTGACTGGAAGGAGCTGCCATGGGCCAGGATGTCATCGAGGGTATACAAGGGACACTGCCTGTCGGGGGATGGCCATCCAGCACCCTGTCCCATCAAACGCTCAAAAGTCTCGACTGGAGCGTTGCACAGTGCCAAAGCACAGGACTCTTTGAACTGCCAGTCTGTCTCTGTTAGTGGAGAACGCAGTTTTGGCTCGGCCCCTCTGGGGCAGAGGGGTCACCTGCCAGTAGCCACTGCGGAGGTCTAGTAGGGAGACCCAGGGGAGGATCCCCTAACCAGGTCCAGCGACTCATCGATACTTGGTATTGGGGTATGAGTCCCTTCCTGGTTTACCTCATTCAGCAGCCTGTAAGTCAGCCAGAACCTCAGCTTGGCCCCCCTTCTTCGGAGAACCATGACGACTGGCGCCCGCCGCCCAGGGGGCTGTCTGAGGGCTCAATCGACGTCTGCCAGCCTTCATCTTCGCCAACACAGCCTTGGTCTGCCCGGCCTCTTGGGCTGCCAGCGGGATACGGCGGGGACGCATCTTTGATAGGTCGAGCATCACCTGTGTCGATCTCATGTTTGACGGCCACCAGTGAGTCTGCCCCACCTATCCTCACTCAGCCTCCCCCCCCCAAAAAGCTGTCTCTGAATTTCAAACCAGCAACTGCCTCAACCGTTCATGCTGCCTCGGGGTCAAGACCCAACACAGTTCCTCCCCCATATCTCCCTCACTGCAGACAGTGTCCTCTCCCCTCACATCTGGGGCTTTTTTTTGGTAGACTGGGTGGGGAGGGAGCGGACCGGCGGGCTCACCAGAGGGCTGGGTCGTTGGAGTTAGCTGGGGGAATGTAAACACAACGCCGTAGGTGACAGGGTGGCTGGGGACAAGTCACACCCAGATTTGGAGGAGGGGGGGAGCAGCCCAGAGTCTCCTGCTGCTGCATTAAAACTGTTTGGAAGGTAAAGGGTTTGTTGGGTTGAGTGAATTGTGAAATTAGAGGGGCCATGTTGACCTCCGGCCCTCCCTGGACGCTCAGTGTGCCCCTATTTAGGTCCTAACTGGCAGCCTGTGTCTCCTAAGGAAAGTCCAACCCCAGGATACAAGGGTCCTGCACAGCGCCACCCCACACAGGATGACGCACAGTCCTGCCCCCTACTGTCCAGAGTCATTATTCCCTTCCCTTTCATGGTGCCAGCTCACCTGTGGACTGTGCGGAGGTCCTGCCACAGTTGTAAGGCTCACAACTGAGTCCAAACATGGCACATATCGGCCTCACCAGGGTTACTGTGGAACAGTGGTCACCAGGGCGGAGCAGTGGCACCCCTCCACAGTGACAGGGACAGGGCAAAAGTCCCAACACAGGTCCGGCCCCCCACAAAACAGGGTCCATCCGCTTGCCCTCGTCTGCTTCTGGGGGAAGGGAAAACCCTTTCTTCCCCCGTCTTTTGCCGGGGGCCCTCCTGAAGAAGATGGTGGGTTTGGGAAAAGAAAGCAAGGGGGCCGCAAATTTCCGGTCTAGCGGACCCGAGCCGTTTCCCGGGGCTCGGGGGGGCATGGGGGCCAAAAATTTGGCACAGATGGGTGGTGGCCCACAACCCCAAACAGACCCGGGGACCAGGGGGTGGGGTTTCGTGCGCCTGTTTGCAACACAGCACCCAAAAGAGTTCTGTCATTTTAGCCAAACCCCTTTCAGGGGTTTTTTTTGGCTCCGGGGCCCTCTTGGGCCCCCCCGCTGCACAGGGGGGTCTTCCCTGCACCCCCACCAAAGCCCCCGATGAACCCCCCGCCCACACCAGCCCCCTCTCCAAAAGCCATTCCAAGGTACCTGCCCAAAGACTCAGGAGAGCCAGCTGGGTTTTGTATGCGCCCGCTCCGGAGGGGGAGAGCCTGATGAAGGTCCCCCGAAACTCGTCGCACGGAGGGGGGAAAGTGAGCATAGCCCCCCGGGGGAGAGGTCTCAATGTCCATTAGTAGCACCCGTAGAGGCTCTCCAGGCTGCCTGGTCTATTACTCAGTTCGGAGCCAGTAGCCCGGGGGGTGAAAAATGTCCAAGCGCCCCCCTCCCGTTTTCCCAACCCCAAAGCCCATAATCACGTTTGTCCTGGGGCTAATCAATATCAAAAAAAGGGGGGAGGTTTATCCTGAGGCTAAAACCAATGCGGCCCCATCTTCCCTCCGACCAACCCCCCAAAAGGGGCTAAAAAGTTCAAAAAATGGCATGGAAAAAATTCCCAATCCCTTTCCGGAAAAACTTCGGGGTTTAAAGGATAAGGACGCAGCCGGGGAAAAAGGGGGCCCCCATGTTTGTTTTCATCCGAGCCCCAGATTCCTCGTCCCGCCTACCTCCAAACCCTTTACATTCGGATTCCCCGAAGCATCTTCAAACCCCCCTTTCCCCCTACGGTGGTAGCCACCCAAAAAAGTCAGCTAGCTAGAGGCTAATTTTATCAACGTTTTTTCTTTGACACCAATGTAATGACCTGACTAGATCATAAAAAAACAAAAGTCCAGACAGAGGATTGAGGTTTTTCGAAAAGGGCGGTTTTTTAAAACCCAAATTTTTTCAAGGAAAGTTTGGCCGGAGCCCACGCCAAAAAAAATGAAAGAAACCCAAAAAGCCAACGGGACCTTCTCTTGTGAAGCCCAGAGTAAAGAGAGGGAACAAAACTAAATGGTCTTAACTTCCAATGCTCCACCCCTGCCCAACCCCCCCCCCCACGCCCCTCGCCAACCGCCAGGAGCCCGGCCCTAAAAACATTCCAGGGATTTCCGGATGGCAGATAGCAGGTTGATGGGCATGTGGACCCCGCGAACAAATGGGTACTGGTAGGTACAACACAAAAAATCTACTAGCCTAAAAACAAAAACCCCAGCTGTTGGGGGGGCGCTAAAAATAACAACAAAAAAAAATAAAACGCTTGGGGGTTTTAACATTTCAACCTTTTAAATCAGGGTCAGATGCTTACGGCCCCCTCCACTGTCCCCTCAGCAACAAAACGGGGCCTAATTGGGAAAGGTTTAAAAGCGTACTGTTGTGGCCCGGGTTTCCAAAGTTTATCTCCCCCAATTCCCCAGACACAGAGGGCGTCGAAAAAAACGGGCCCTTTAAAACATGTGACCTGCCTGAATTTATTTGCATTTTGGTGCAAGAATGAATGCAAATTTTTTGAATATTGAAAAATTTTGATGGGCCCCAGCTTTTTTAGAACCAAAACCCTAATTTTCAGCCTTTGCCAACAAACCGAAAATCGGGGAACGAATCGCAAATCACCCTCAAGGCCGTCCCAAACAAAAGCATTCCCCTAAGAGCGTTCACAATCTAGCCCGGTTGCGGGGGGGGG
>JAGTTL010001827.1:0-11976 GCA_036851935.1 Coregonus suidteri | reverse complement strand
AGGGGGAAGAGGCACTTTCGCAATGCCTTCTTCACGACTGTGCGTGTGTTTGGACCATTTTAAGTGACTTGGACACCGAGGAACTTGAAGCTGTCTACCTGCTCCACTGCCGCCCCATTGATGTGGATGGGGGCATGCTCACCCCCCCATTTCCTGTAGTCCACGATCAGCTCCTTAGTCTTGCTGACATTGAGGGAGAGGTTGTTGCTCCGGCACCACACTGCCAAGTCATTGACCTCCTCCCTGTTGGCTGACTCATCGTCGCCGGTGATCAGGCCTACCACCATCGTGTCGTCAGCAAACTTGATGATGGTGTTGGAGTCGTGAGTGGCCACACAGTCGAGGGTGAACAGGGAGTACAGGAGGGGACTAAGCACACACCCATGTGTGGCCACTGTGTTAAGAGTCAGCATGGCGGAGGTGATGTTGCCTACCCTCACCATCTGGGGTCGGCCCGTCAGGAAGTCCAGGATCCAGTTGCAGAGGGAGGTGTTCAGACCCAGAGTCCTAAACTTGTTGACGAGCTTGGAGGGGACAATGGTGTTGAACGCTGAGCTGTAGTCAATGAACAGCATTCTCACATAGGTATTCCTCTTATGTAGGTGGTGAGGGCAGCGTAGAGAGCAATTGAGATTGCATCGTCTATGGATCTGTTGGGGCGGTATGCAAATTGGAGTGGGTTTAGGGTGACTGGGATAATGGAGTTAATGTTTGCCATAACCAGCTTCTCAAAGCACTTCATGATTACAGAAGTGAGTGCTACAGGGTGGTAGTCATTGTGGCATGAAGCCTTGGAGCTTTTAGGAACAGGACTGATTTTGGACACCTTAAAACATGTGGGGATTACAGACTGGGACAAGGAGAGGTTGAACATTATCGTGAATATGCCAGCAGTTCTGCACATGCTCTGAGAACGCGCCCGCGGTGTTGCGGGTGTTGACCTGATTAAAGACCCTTCTCACGTCGGCCTCGGAGAGCGAGATCACACAATCTGGGTCGGTGACGGCCCTCAGTTTGTCTGGTAGAGAGGCATTGTTGGGCAGATCACGGTTGGGTCTTCCTTTGTAATCTGTAATGGACTGTAGCCCCTGCCACATGCGGTGGGCGGCGGAGCCTCTGTAATATGATTCCACCTTATTCCTATATTGTCCTTTTGCTCATTTGATGACTCTGCGGAGGTCATAGCGAGACTTCTTGTACTTATTCCTGTCCTCAGCCGTAGCATCAGGGTTATCTACGATAGCTCTGTGTGCCGTAGCCCTGTTCTTTAGTTTAGCGCCAACCTCTGTGTTAATCCAGGTCTTTGGATTGGGGAAGCAGCGAACCCTCACCGTGGGTACAACGTCGCTGATTCATTTTCTAATAAAGCCAGTGACGGAGGTGGTTAGCTCGTCAATGTTATATCCGGAGTCTCTAAACATATTCCAATCAGTGCTAGCAAAGCAGTCCTGTAGCATAACCTCTGATTCTGGTGACTATTTTTCAACTGAGCGAATCGCGGGTACTTCCTGTTTCAGCTTCTGCTTGTAAACAGGAAGACTGCTAAATTGTTAGTTAAATAGTTGACTAATAGCAACCCGGAATATATGCATTGACCCTTTTTGCACTAACTCTTTTGACTCATCACATACGCTGCTGTTACCGTTTATTATCTATCCCGTTGCCTAGTCACCTTATCCCTACATATACACTACCGTTCAAAAGTTTGCCGTCACTTAGAAATGTCCTTGTTTTCAAAATAAAAGCAATTGTTTTGTCCATTAAAATAACATCAAATTTATCAGAAATACAGTGTAGACATTGTTAATGTTGTGAATGGCTGTTGTAAATGGCTCATCTTTTAATGGAATATCTACATAGGCGTACAGAGGCCCATTTTCAGCAACCATCAGTCCTGTGTTCCAATGGCACATTGTGTTTGCTAATCCAAGTTATCATTTTAAAAGGCTAATTGATCATTAGAAAAGCCTTTTGCAATTATGTTAGCACAGCTGAAAACTGTTGTGCTGATTAAATAAGCAATAAAACTGGCCTTCTTGAGACTAGTTGAGTATCTGGAGCATCAGCAATTGTGGGTTCGATTACAGGCTCAAAATGTCCGAAACAAATAACTTTCTTCTGAAACTCGTCAGTCTATTCTTGTTCTGAGAAATGAAGGCTATTCCATGTGAGAAATTGCCAAGAAACTGAAGATCTCGTACAACGCTGGGTACTACCCCCTTCACAGAACAGCGCAAACTGGCTCTAACCAGAATAGAAAGAGAAGTGGGAGGCCCCGGTGCACAACTGAGCAAGAGGACAAATACATTAGTGTCTAGTTTGAGAAACAGGCGCCTCACAGGTCCTCAACTGGCAGCTTCATTAAATAGTACCCGCAAAACACCAATGTCAACGTCAACAATGAAGAGGCGACTCCGGGATGCTGACCTTCTAGGCAGAGTTGCAAAGAAAAAGCCATATCTCAGACTGGGCAATAAAAAAAAAAGATTAAGATGGGCAGTCTGAGATATGGCTTTTTCTTTGCAACTCTGCCTAGAAGGTCAGCATCCTGGAGTCCCACGGCTGAATCTAGTTGATGATCCCTGACCTACTGTAACTAATAGTTTTCTCAGTAAATACAAACTCTATACTGGGAGAATAGAGCAGTAATAGAATATTCTACTAAGTACTAGAAACTGTAGCTATTTTGCATTATACATAATCTGATCTATTTCTGTGATTAGATACATCTACATTGCCTTTGTTTAGTCATAAATAGTCTGGTTTATTATTAATGCTGTTTCTCTTTCGCTGCAGGTGCGGACCCAGAGAGAGAATGTTGCACCCACCTCCATAACGTGATTTAGCCTACGTTGCCTCGTTAAGATACCAGCCTTACAGTATATCATCTCAACCAGATAGAACTGTGCCATGTGTGACACTAGCATTTTTCCTCCACGTTGTTAGTGACCAAACCAACGTCCTGTCTTAATTACTGAACTATTTTTCCCGGCTAGCGTGTTGCGTCGAAACTCATTATTCACCCTCAATTATATGATGCCCATGTCCTCCAGACTTAATTACTTCTTCTGCTAAGAAGATAAATTAATTTCCTGATTAACCCTTGCACGCTTAAAGAGGCCAGCTGGTCTGACACAAAACTCAGTACCAATGGTAACAAGGACATCATTAGCCAGGTGACTTATTTCTGTCTTTAGTTATTCTCTGTTTATGCAATGGATGCAGTTAGCCTGGTTGATGCCTCCCACGTAGTGCACAGTGATTGAGAGCTGTGACCCACTGGTCTCAACAGGAGTCCATTTGTTGGTGCAATATTCAACCAGAAATTGATCAAGCTTTAATTGGTTCTCTCAAACAGTTGAGACCTCTCATTTTTTTTGGGGGGGGGTTTGTAAATCTAACACTTGTAATGGAAGGGGGCGGCTCTCAGGGGCTGTGTGGCTGTACATGTGGGTGTTTGTGTCACAGGAAGGCCAAGAAGATCATCAAGGACCTCAGCCACCGGAGCCACGGCCTGTTCATCCCATTACCATCTAGAAGGTGGAGACAGTACAGGTGCATCAAAGCTGGGACCGAGACAAAGAAAAACTGCAAGATAGCCACCACTAGCTGGCCTCCGCCCAGTACTCTGCCCTGAACCTTAGTCACTGTTACTAGCTGGTTACCACCCGGTACTCTACCCTGCACCTTAGAGACAGCTGCCCTATGTACATAGTCATTGAACACGGGTCACTTTAATAAAGTTTATATCATTTTTTACCAACTTAATATTTACAGTGCATTCGGAAAGTATTCCGACCCCTTGACTTTTTCCACATTTTGTTACGTCACAGCCTTATTCTAAAATTGATTAAATCATTTCCCCCCTCATCAATCTACACACAATAACCCATAATGACAAAGCAAAAACAGGTTTCTAGAAATGTTTGCAAATGTATACCTTTTTTTTTTGTTGAAATATCACATTTACATAAGTATTCAGACCCTTTACTCAGTACTTTGTTAATTGACCTTTGGCAGCGATTACAGCCTCGAGTCTTCTTGGGTATGACGCTACAAGCTTGGCACACCTGTATTTGGGGAGTTTCTCCCATTCTTCTCTGCAGATCTTCTCAAGCTCTGTCAGGTTGGATGAGAAGCGTCGCCGGGTTCAAGTCCGGGCTCTGGCTGGGCCACTCAAGGACATTCAGAGACTTGTCCTGAAGGCACTCCTGCGTTGCCTTGGCTGTGTGCTTAGGGTCGTTGTCCTGTTGGAAGGTGAACCTTCGCCCCAGTCTGACTTTGTTCCGTTCATCTTTCCCTCAATCCTGAATAGTCACCCAGTCCCTGCCGCTGAGAAACATCCCCAAAGCATGATGCTGCCACCACCATGCTTCAACGTAGGGATAGTGCCAGGTTTCCTCCAGACGTGACGCTTGGCATTCAGGCCAAAGAGTTCAATCTTGGTTTCATCAGGCCAGAGAATAGTGTTTCTCATGGTCTGAGAGTCTTTTGGTGCAAATGGGCTATCATGTGCCTTTTACTGAGGAGTGGCATCCGTCTGGCCACTCTACCATAAAGGCCTGATTGGTGGAGTGCTGCAGAGATGGTTGTCCTTCTGGAAGGTTCTCCCATCTCCACAGAGGAACTCTGGAGCTCTGTCAGAGTGACCATTGGGTTCTTGGTCACCTCCCTGACCAAGGCCCTTCTCCCCCGATTGCTCAGTTTGGCCGGGCGGCCAGCTCTAGGAAGAGTCTTGGTGGTTCCAAACTTCTTCCATTTAAGAATGATGGAGGCCACTGTGTTATTGGGGACCTTCAATGCTGCAGACATGTTTTGGTACCCTTCCCCAGATCTATGCCTCGACACAATCCTGTCTCGGAGCTCTACGGACAATTCCTTCAACCTCATGGATTGGTTTTTGCTCTGACGTACACTGTCAACTGTGGGACCTTATATAGACAGGTGTGTGCTTTTCCAAATCATGTCCAATCAATTTAATTTACCACAGGTGGACTCCAATCAAGCTGTAGAAACATCTCAAGGATGATCAATGGAAATAGGATGCACCTGAGCTCAATTTCGAGTCTCATAGCTAAGGCTCTGAATGCTTACGTAAATAAGGTATTTTTACATATATTTTTTAATAAATTCGCAAGAATTTCTTACAACCCGTTTTCGCTTTGTCATTATGGGTGTGTAGATTGATGAGGAAAAAAATAATTTAATCAATTTTAGAATAAGGCTGTATCGTAACAAAATGTGGAAAAAGTCAAGGGGTCTAAATACTTTCTGAATACACTGTATACTGTATTCTAGTCAAGGCTCATCCTATATAACTACTGCTGTACACACCTGTTCTATTCATATACTGTCCATACTGTCTATACACAACATCATATACATACACTACGGGTCAAAAGTTTTAGAAAACCAACTCATTCAAGGGTTTTTCTTTATTTGTACTATATTCTACATTGTAGAATAATAGTGAAGACATCAGAACTATGAAATAACACATATGGAATCATATAGTATCCAAAAAAGTGTTAAACAAATCAAAATATATTTTAGATTTTAGATTCTTCAAATAGCCACCCTTTGCCTTGATGACAGCTTTGCACACTCTTGGCATTCTCTCAACCAGCTTCATGAGGTAGTCACCTGGAATGCATTTCAATTAACAGGTGTGCCTTCTTTGTGGAATTTCTTTCCAAGTCCATATTATGGCAAGAACAGCTCAAATAAGCAAAGAGAAACGACAGTCCATCATTATTTTAAGACATGAAGGTCAGTCAATACGGAACATTTCAAGAACTTTGAACGTTTCTTCAGGTGCAGTTTTAAAAACCATCAAGCGCTATGATGAAACTGGCTCTCATGAGGACCGCCACAGGAATAGAAGACCCAGAGTTACCGCTGCTGCTGGGGATAAGTTCATTAGAGTTACCAGCCTCAGAAATTGCAGCCCAAATAAATGCTTCACAGAGTTCAAGTAACAGACACATCTCAACATCAACTGTTCAGAGGAGACTGTGTGAATCAGGCCTTCATGGTCGAATTGCTGCAAAGAAACCACTACTAAAGGACACCAATAATAAGAAGAGACTTGCATGGGCCAAGAAACACGAGCAATGGACATTAGACCGGTGGAAATCTGTCCTTTGGTCTGGAGTCCAAATTGGAGATTTTTGGTTCCAACCGCCGTGTCTTTGTGAGACGCGGTGTGGGTGAACAGATGATCTCCGCATGTGTATTTCCCACCGTAAAGCATGGAGGAGTAGGTGTTATGGTGTGGTGGTGCTTTGCTGGTGACACTGTCTGTGATTCATTTAGAATTCAAGGCACACTTAACCAGCATGGCACCACAGCATTCTGCAGTGATATGCCATCCCATCTGGTTTGGGCTTAGTGTGACTGTCATTTGTTTTTCAACAGGACAATGACACATGCACCTCCAGGCTGTGTAAGGGCTATTTTATGAAGAAGGAGAGTGATGGAGTGCTGCATCAGATGACCTGGCCTCCACAATCCCCCGACCTCAACCAAATTGAGATGTTTTGGGATGAGTCGGTCCGCAGAGTGAAGGAAAAACAGCCAACAAGTGCTCAGCATATGTGGGAACTCCTTCAAGACTGTTGGAAAAGCCTTCCAGGTGAAGCTGGTTGAGAGAATGCCAAGGCAAAGGGTGTCTATTTGAAGATTCTCAAATATAAAATATATTTTGATTTGTTTAACATCTTTTTGGTTACAACATCATTCCATATGTGTTATTTCATAGTTTTGATGTCTTCGCTATTATTCTACAATGTAGAAAATAGTAAAAAATAAAGAAAAACCCTTGAATGAGTAGGTGTTCTAAAACTTTTGAACGGTAGTGTATATATATTTATACTGAACAAAAATATAAATGAAACATGCAACAATTTCAAAGATTTTACTGAGTTACAGTTCATATAAGGAAATCAGTCATTTGAAATAAATAAATTATGCCCTAATCTATGGATTTAACATGAATGGGCAGGGGTGCAGCCATGGGTGGGCCTTGGAGGGCATAGGCCCACCCACTTCGGAGCCAGGCCCAGCCAATAAGAATGAGTTTTTCCCTACAAAAGGGCTTTATTACAGACAGAAACAATCCTCAGCATCCCCCCATCCCCCTTCAGACGATGCCGCAGGTGAAGAAGCCGGATGTGGAGCTCCTGGGCTGGCATGGTTACACGTCGTCTGCGGTTGTGAGGCCGGTTGGACGTACTGCCAAATTCTCTAAAATGACGTTGGAGGCAGCTTATGGTAGAGAAATTAAAATTAGTTTATCTGGCAACAGCTCTGCTGGAGGGGGGTTGAGTGTGTTGGAGTATGTGAGTATGTGCGTGTGTGCTTGTCTGGCATCTGTTGTCGGGGGGTGGGGATGTTGGGGCGAGGGGGGGGGGGGGGTATGGGATGGACCACAGGAATTATTTGCTAGGATAATAATTGCTTGTCAATGAATTAAATGTAATACAATAGCAATCCGGGTTATATGTTAGAATCCTACCCGTGAACTGCCGACATTATTACGCATATTAATTGATAATGATGGAAAATAGGATATGCATAATTTTTTTTAAATAGTTAAATATATATATACAGATTTAGTCAGCCACCAGATTGTGCAAGTTCTCCCACTTAAAAAGATGAGCGAGGCCTGTAGTTTTCATCATAGGTACAAGCGTCAACTATGACATACAAATTGTAGAAAAAAAATCCAGAAAATCCATTGTAGTGATTTTTAATGAATTTATTTGCAAATTATGGTGGAAAATTAGTATTTGGTCACCTACAAACAAGCAAGATTTCTGGCTCTCAAACAGACCTGTAACTTCTTCTTTAAGAGGCTCCTCTGTCCTCCACTCGTTACCTGTATTAATGGCACCTGTTTGAACTTGTTATCAGTATAAAAGACACCTGTCCACAACCTCAAACAGTCACACTCCAAACTCCACTATGGCCAAGACCAAAAGAGCTGTTCAAAGGACACCAGAAACAGAATATTGTAGGACCTGCACCAGGCTGGGAAGACTGAATCTGCAATAGGTAAGCAGCTTGGTTTGAAAGAAATCAAATGTGGTGAGTCATTATTAGGAAATGGAAGAAACATACAAGACCACTGATAATCTCCCTCGATCTGGGGCTCCACACAAGATCTCACCCTGTGGGGTCAAAATGATCACAAGAACGGTGAGCAAAAATCCAGAACCACACGGGGGGACCTAGTGAATGACGGTGCTGAGAGCTGGGACCAAAGTAACAAAGCCCAACCATCAGTAAACCACTACGCGCCAGGGACTCAAATCCTGCAGTGCCGAGACGGTCCCCCTGCTTAAGCCAGTACATGTCCAGGCCCGTCTGAAGTGCATTGGATGATCAGAAGAGGATTGGAGAATGTCATATGGTCAGATGAAACCAAAACTATATCTTTTTGGTAAAAACTCAACTCGTCATGTTTGGAGGACAAAGAATGTCTGAGTTGCATCCAAAGAACACCATACCTACTGTGAAGCATGGTTGGAAACATCATGCTTTGGGGGTGTTTTTCTGCAAAGGGACCAGGACGACTGATCCGTGTAAAAGGAAAAGATGAATGCGGGCCATGTATCGTGAGATTTTGAGTGAAACCCTCCTTCCATCAGCAAGGGCATTGAAGATGAAACGTGGCTGGTCTTTCAGCATGACAATGATCCCCAAACACAAAACCGCTCCCGGCACAACGAAGGAGTGGCTTCGTAAGAATGCATTTCAAGGTCCTGGAGTGGCCTAGCCAGTCTCCAGATCTCAATCCCATAGAAAATCTTTGGAGGAGAGTGAAAGTCTGTGTTGCCCCAGCGACAGCCCCAAAACATCACTGCTCTAGAGGAGATCTGCAATGTAGGAAATGGGCCAAAATACCAGGCAACAGTGTGTGAAAACCTTGTGAAGACTTAACAGAAAACGTTTGAGCCTGTGTCATTGCCAACAAAGGGTATATAACAAAGTGTTGAGAAACTTTTGTTATTGACCAAATAATTATTTTCCACCATCATATGCCAATAAATTCATTAAAAATCCTACAATGTGATTTTCTGGATTTTTTTTACTCATTTTGTCTGTATAGTTGACGTTGTACCTAGGATGAAAAATACAGGCCTCTCTCATCTTTTTAAGTGGTAGAACTTGCACAATTGGTGGCTGACTAAATACTTTTTTTCCCCACGGTATATATATAGAGAGAGAGAGAGGTGAAAGCATTGGAAATGCTTTTGGCGGTTAATCTGCTTCTGTTTTCTGTGGGTGGCACTGTGTGCTGTTTTCGATGGATTGGTCCTGGCTTCTCGGGGCTTTAGGGATCCGGAGGGACATGGGTGGGGTATGCTGATCACTGGGGATGACGGCTCAACTGGGATGGGGAGGGGCTTTAGCGGGAGAATTAGTGGAGAACAATTGAAAGTTTTACTCCGTAGCACCTGCAAATATCAATCGACGTACAGCTATAGGACACTCAATCATTACTGTATTTTTTATTGTAAATTACAAACACGATAAAATAATAAATAGACTTGAAACTTGTATCTCATTATGGGTGTATGGTGAAAATAAAATACAGCCAGTTATAATTGTAAGGCTTAGCTGATAATAACAAAAGAAAGAACAATATTTACATGGCTCAAAGAGAAGGAATATAATATCTATTGTACAGGGAAACTCATTCAACAATTCAAGATGACAGTAGCGTGGAAAAAGAATGGGGGGGGGGGGGAATATACTTCTCCCATGGCCAAGAAATTCAAAAGGGTGATGATATTAATTAATAAATTTCAATCCGAATGTGCAAATTGTAAAATAGATACGCAAGGTAGATTGATTATTTTAAATATGTTTTGGGACCATAAACAGATATGGCTCATTAACCTTTACGGACGAAATAATGATGATCCACAATCTTGGACAAATATATAATAAATTATCAAGCCCTGCAAGCAATTCAAGACAATATTGTTATGGTGGGGGATTATAATACTGTTTTAATAAGCTCAATGGACCGTAGAGGAAATCACACCACAAACAATCACCCACTATGCTCTTAAGGAAATTGTGAATGTCAATGGATACAGGTTAGAATTAGTAGATATATGGAGGCTTAATATACTGATCTAGTGAGATATACATGGTGAGACTGAATCAAGCTAGTCCGTCTTGACTTCTTTCTTATCTCATTCTCGTTGCACCAAAAGTAAAAAAAAAGTGTTGATAGGGGGACAGAATGCAGGTGGACCATCATACTAATAGGCATATACATTACTCTTACTGAATTTCCACATGGGCGAGGGATATTGGAAATTTAATCAAAGCCCTATTGGATGATAATTTTTTATAATTAAGAACAAAGGAATTTATAACTGACTTTTTTCCAACATAACAGAGGTTACAGCAAATCCCTTTATTGTATGGGACACCCCTTTAAATGTGCCTTTAGAGAACCATGCAATTCAGTACTCATCTCGAAACAAAAGCAATTTAGGTCAAAAGAGTTTATACTAAGAAAGGAAATAGAAAGTCTAAACAGAACAGATAGATGGCAATAAAAACTGTAACATAGAGGCTCAGAATAATTCGAGGAAAAACAAAAAGGAAATGAAAAAATGAGAAACTTATTCAAGAAAGATCAAGTGTAATATATTATAAAAATAAAGCAAACTGGATGGAATATGGGGGAAAAATGCACAAAAATCTTTTTTAATCTTCAACATAGGAATGCTACCCAAAAGAACTAAATGAAACTGTGTTACAATTGACGGAGTCACCCATTGATAGTCACCCATAATTCACCAAAATGATATTTTGAAGGAAGAAGCAAAGTACTTTAAGCATATGTTTTCTTTCATTGCCTCCATCCGTCCCCTCCTAACTGAAGCTTAATTGTAGAGATTTGTTTTTTTCTATTGATAATGTCAAATTAACAGCCACACAGAAATACTCATGTGAAGGTGAATGAAATACAGAGGAGGAACTTCTGGATGCAATTAAAGACTTTAAGTCTGGGAAAACCTCAGGGTTGGATGGCATACCAGTCGAGGTAGTACCAAACCTTTTTTGATATACTAAGAGGACCGTTTATTAGCATGTTTTAACCACTCCTAGTAAATGGTAGATTATCTGACACTCAAGAAGAAGGTCTGATCTCATTATTACTGAAACAGGATACAAGTGGAAAATATAAATATCCATTCCTTTACAAAATTGGAGGCCCTTACACTTCAGTGTTGTGATGCAAAATCCCTAGCAAAATGTATAGCGCATAGAATTAAAAAGGTATATTGTCGGATATATTAATTCTAATCAGACAGGTTTTTTACATGGAAAGAAACATTGGAGATAATATAAGGCAAGTATTGGAACCAATAGAACACTATGGAAAATATGGGAAGCCAGGCCTGCTATTCATAGCAGACTTCGAAAAGGCATTTGATAAATTCTGACTGGGGTTTATATATAAATGCCTGGAGCATTTCAATTTTGGAGAAAAAAAAAAAAGAATCTTATAAAATGGGTGAAAATCATGTATAGTAACCTAGGTGTAAAATAGTAAATAATGGTCTATTTCTCAGAAAGTTTTAAACTGTCAAGAGGAGTGAAACAAGGTTGTCCACTATCGGCATATCTATTTATTGGTGGCCATCGAGATGTTAGCTATTAAATCAGATCCAATAAAATCTGTCACGATCGCTAAGAAGTATGACCAAAGCGCAGCGTTGGGGGATAGTGAACATCTTGACTTTAATAATTCAACACGAGAATACAAAACAAACCACGATCGTGAGACGTCCTCAGTGGACAACTACTGAACAATGAAACAAAAACCAAACCCAAGGGGAACAGACATTTTTAAAATGGGTCCCAAACAAGATAACGAGCGACAGCTGACACTCGTTACATGATTGGGAGTCACTCAACCAAAAAGAAACAAAAATAACCACCCAA
>JAGTTL010001826.1:0-11979 GCA_036851935.1 Coregonus suidteri | reverse complement strand
CGAGGGGTTTGTGGTCAAAATCAGCCAGGAGCAGAACTCATCCAAAAACTTTGTGAATTTCACGAAAATAACAAAATAAGCCCGAAGGCGAAAAAACCCCGCGCCACGGGCGTCAAAAACGCGCCAAAACATGGGGGAAAAACCTCTAAAAAACCTGGGGGGAAAGTACGTGGGCCCCAAACACGAAACAGAAGACAAAACACAAAGAAAAACCACAAAACGAGAACAAAATGAACTAACGAGGAAAACAAACACAGTGTACAACTAAGACAAAACCAAACAAACATAAAAACTAGATGGGTGGCAGCTAGTACTCCGGGGACGACGACCGCCGAGCCTCCCCAAACCCAGACTGATTGGATGTGTTAGTGTTTAATGTGTCACTATTTCCAGAATAGATCAGACGTTTAAACGGCCACAGAAAATTGCTTTCTCCCTCTCGTCACACTCTCTCCTCTTGATTATCCTCTTTCACCCTCTCTTCACTTCCCCGCCCCTTCCTCTTCCAGTCATCTATAAATCTCTGTACTTGTTTTCAAAGCAGCTTCGTTTAAAACCATTTGAAACCGTTTCATTCAGATGATCTCTTCTTTTTTTGATGTATTTTTCCTCATCATGTTTTTATCTCTCACACTCCCTTCTCTATTAATCTTTTGTTCTCCTACAGCTCATCTCTTCCCCTGTTTTAGATATTCTTACTCTATCAGTGCAATCATATCTCTTTTACTCTCCTCCTTTTTCTATATATTTCTCTCTCTCATTTTTCCTTCTGTCTTCTGGAATGTAGCTGTCTCTTTGTAACTGTACATTTGATCTCCTCTGCTCCACTGTCTTCCTATTCTTTCCCTCTCGTCATTGCACTCTCTCTCTCCCGCTCTCCTCCCTCCTCCTCATCCCTTTCCCTCCTTTCCACTCCTTATCCCCCTCCTTCTCTCTCTACCTCCCCCTCTCTCAGTCTCTGAGCAGGGTCCCCACCAGCGTAATCTATTGAGGGAGCTACTGAGGGACTATAACCGTATGGAGAGACCTGTGGCCAACGACTCTCTACCACTCACTGTCCGATTCTCCTACACTCTCTTACAAGTCATGAATGTGGTACGCTCCCATGTGTGCTCTCTTACACACACTCATATAACACACAAGCACACACACTAATGACACACACACACACACACTAATTTAACTGTCTTCATCATATTCCAGGATGCGAAAAACCAGATCCTCATCACTAATGCCTGGCTTCAGATGGTGAGCATGTCTGTGCGTGTCCATGCATGTGTGTCCATGCTTGTGTGTGTGTGTGCGCACATGTGTGTTGCTCCTTGTAACCTTAATAATTGATTGACTGATTGACTGGATTTATATAGCAATGGTTTGACCACTACCTTCAGTGGAACCAGTCAGAGTACCCAGGAGTGAAAACCCTTCGCTTCACTACTGACCAGGTCTGGATACCTGATATACTACTGTACAACAGGTGGGTCTGACACACACACACACACACACACACACACACACACACACACCCAACACACACACACACACACCACACACACACACACACACACATACACACAACACACACACACACACACACACACACAAAAGCACACACACACACACACACACACACCTTGCTGATCTTTCTTTTTTGTCCATGTCAGTGCCCATGATAAGTTTGATGCCACCTTTAAGACCAATGTGCTGGTCAACTCCAGTGGCTTCTGTGAGTACCTACCTCCAGGTACGTCTCTCTTTTTATTCCTCTCTGACCTTCCTCTCTAATTTTAGGGATATTCACTCGTAGTTTCACATAGACATACCGGTAATGCACTTCTCTCTCAATCTCTGTTTCATCTTCTCCACCTCTCCCTTCTCTCACTCCCTCTCCCCCCACATCTCTCACCACTACCCTCTCTCCCTGTCCCAGGTATTTTCAGCAGTGCGTGTAATGTGGACGTGCGTTGGTTTCCCTTTGACGTCCAGCACTGTGAGCTGAAGTTTGGCTCGTGGACATTTGACGGCTGGCTGCTGGACCTCCAGATGCAGGAGGCTGACCTGTCAGGATACATGTCCAATGGAGAGTGGGACCTGCTGGGTGAGAGACAGCTCTGTCTGCCCCCTGACCCAGCTTGTCCCTCCACACTTTACCCTCCCTCTCCTCTTTTCCATCCCTCTTGTATCTCTCTCTCCTCCGTCTTATTTTCTAATCTCTCACTCCCTCTTTCCTCCTCTCCCCCTCTTGTAGGTGTACCAGGTGATCGTCATGAGATATTTTACGAGTGCTGTACAGAGCCCTACTCTGACGTGACCTTTGTTGTGACCCTACGGCGGAGAACTCTGTTCTACGCTCTCAACCTCCTCGTCCCCTGTGTTCTCATCTCCTCCTTGACACTGCTGTTGTTCATACTGCCAGTCCGATCAGGGGAGAAGATTGGTCTGGGTGAGGAGAGGGGGAGGATGAGAGGGAGGGAGAGGAGGAGGAGAGGGGGAAAGTGGGAGAGGAGGAGGGAGAGGTGAAGGACAGGGGGAGGGAGAGGGTTAAAGGGAGCAGGGATGGAGACAGGAGAGATGTTGGAGGTGAAAAGGGGAGGACTGAGGCGCTGGAAAGTGTAAAATATCTCTCCCTCTCTCTCTCTCCCTCCCTCTCTTTGTCTACTCTCTCTCCTCTCCTCCGTACGTGCCCTCTCTCTTTTACTGAATCTGTTTCAGTAATTCTGCAGCGTTTCAAGAAAACCTCTATTACATTTTTACGATTTGAAAAGACAGCGAGCAGAGGGAAGGGAGAGAGATGGAAGGAGAGAAGGGGGTGGAGAGGGAAGGAGAGGGACAGAGATTGAGGGAGAGAAGGGGGACGGGGAGGTGAGGGACAGAGATGGAGAGAAGGGGGGTGTGGAGGGACAGAGATAGAGGGAGAGAAGGATGGGTGGGGTGAGTTGGCAGAGAGATGGAGACTTGTACTACCCACGTTTTGTTGTATTTCCCAGCGTAAATGTATCCTATTCCCAATCTCTCTCTCCAGGCATTACAATTCTTCTCTCTCTGACTGTCTTCATGTTGCTGGTGGCTGAGATTATGCCCGCTACCTCAGACTGCATACCACTGATAGGTCAGTGACTCTGTGTGTGTGTATGAATGTGTGTGTGCGCATGCATGTGTGTCTGCATTTAACTATCCTGCTAATACATATATTGTTGCTCTCGCTAAGTCTAGGGGTCTTAGACCTAGTTAACTGGTCTGTAACCTGATTTAAAGCTATAGTCAGTGGTGTAAAGTACTTAAGTAAAAATACTTTAAAGTACTATTAAGTTGTTTTTTTGGGTATCTGTACTTTACTTTACAATTTATATTTTTTGCCAACTTTTACTTTTACTTCACTACATTCCCAAAGAAAATAATGTACTTTTTGCTCCATACAATTTCCCTGACACCCAAAAGTACTCGTTACTTTTTGACAGGAAAATGGTCAGATTCACACACTTATCAAGAGAACATCTGGCGGACTCACTAAACACAAATGCTTCATTTGTAAATTATGTCTGAGTGTTGGAGTGTGCCCCTGGCGATCTGTCAATAAAAAAAACAAGACAATTGTGCCCTCTTGTTTGCTTAAAATAAGAAATTTGAAATGGTTTATACTTTTACTTTTACTTTTGATACTTACAGTGGCTTGCGAAAGTATTCACCCCCCTTGGCATTTTTCCTATTTTGTTGCCTTACAACCTGGAATTAAAATTGATTTTTTTGGGGGTTTGTATCATTTGATTTACACAACATGCCTACCACTTTGAAGATGCAAAATATATTTTATTGTAAAACAAACAAGAAATAAGACAAAAAAACAGAAAACTTGAGCGTGCATAACTATGTAGCTCAAAGTCAATACTTTGTAGAGCCACCATTTGCAGCAATTACAGCTGCAAGTCTCTTGGGGGGGTGAATAGTTGGACCTCCCGAGTGGCGCAGTGGTTTAAGGCTAGCTGTGCCACTAGAGATCCTGGTTCGAATCCAGGCTCTGTCGTAGGCGGCCGCGACCGGGAGACCCATGGGGCGGCGCACAATTGGCCTAGCGTCGTCTAAGGGAGGGAATGGCCGGCAGGGATGTAGCTCAGTTGGTTGAGCATGGCGTTTGCAACGCCAGGGTTGTGGGTTCTATTTCCACAGGGGGGCCAGTATGAAAAATTAAATAATGTATGCACTCACTAAAACTGTAAGTCGCTCTGGATAAGAGCGTCTGCTAAATGACTAAAATGTAAATGTATGTCTCTATAAGCTTGGCACATCTAGCCACTGGGATTTTTGCCCATTCTTCAAGGTAAAACTGCTCCAGCTCCTTCAAGTTGGATGGGTACAGCAATCTTTAAGTCATACCACAGATCCTCAATTGGATTGAGGTCTGGGCTTTGACTAGGCCATTCCAATACATTTAAATGTTTCCCCTTGAACCACTCGAGTGTTGCTTTAGCAGTATTAGTAGGGTCATTGTCCTGCTGGAAGGTGAACCTGCATCCCAGTCTCAAATCTCTGGAAGACTGAAACAGGTTTCCCTCAAGAATTTCCCTGTATTTAGTGCCATCCATCATTCCTTCAATTCTGATCAGTTTCCCAGTCCCTGCCAATGAAAAACATCCCCACAGCATGATGCTGCCACCACCATGCTTCACTGTGGGGATGGTGTTCTCGGGATGATGAGAGGTGTTGGGTTTGCGCCAAAAAGCTCAATTTTAGTCTCATCTGACCGGAGTACGTTCTTCCATATGTTTGGGGAGTCTCCCACATGCCTTTTGGTGAACACCAAACGTCTTTGCTTATTTTTTTCTGTAAGCAATGTTTTTTTTTCTGGCCACTCTTCCATAAAGCCCAGCTCTGTGTGGAGTGCACGGCTTAAAGTGGTCCTATTGTCACGCCCTGGCTCTGGGGAGGCTTGTATGTTGAGCCAGGGTGTGAGTGTTCTTTGTTTTTCTAGTTCATGTATGTCTATGTTGGCCAGAGTGGTTCTCAATCAGAGGCAACGAGTGTCAGCTGTTGCTGGTTGTCTCTGATTGGGAACCATATTTAGACAGGCTGTGTTCCCACAGTGTTTGTGGGATCTTGTTCCAATTAGGTTTGTGTTTGAACCGAGGACGTCACGTTATCGTTTGTTGTTTTGTTCGTGTGATTACTCATATAATAAAAATATGTTCACCTTCCACGCTGCGCCTTGGTCCTCTGTTCCCGACGATCGTGACAGAAGATCCCACCAAGACTGGACCAAGTGTGTGTGTTGCCAGTCCGGTCCGGCCTGTTCCTGATCCCCGCGTAGGGCCAGTGGTGTGTGTTCCCAGTACGGTCCGGCCCGCTCCTGCTCCCCACACCAAGTCAGTGGTGCGTTTCGTCAGCCCGGTCCGGCCCGCTCCTGCTCCCCGCACCAAGTCAGTGGTGCGTTTCGTCAGCCCAGCTCGGCCCGCTCCTGCTCCCCGCACCAAGTCAGTGGTGCGCTTCGTCAGCCTGGCTCGGGCCCGTTCCTGCTCCCCGCACCAAGTCAGTGGTGCGCTTCGTCAGCCCCGGTCCGGCCCGCTCCTGCTCCCCGCACCAAGTCAGTGGTGCGTTTCGTCAGCCCAGCTCGGCCCGCTCCTGCTCCCCGCACCAAGTCAGTGGTGCGCTTCGTCAGCCTGGCTCGGCCCGTTCCTGCTCCCCGCACCAAGTCAGTGGTGCGCTTCGTCAGCCCGGTCCGGCCCGCTCCTGCTCCCCGCACCAAGTCAGTGGTGCGCTTCGTCAGCCCGGTCCGGCCCGCTCCTGCTCCCCGCACCAAGTCAGGGGTGCATTTCGTCAGCCCGGCTCGGCCCGTTCCTGCTCCCCACACCAAGCCAGTGGTGTGCGTCGTCAGTCCGGCACAGCCCGTGCCTGTTCCACCGGTGCCTGGTTCGGCACGGGTCAGCTGCTTCACGCCGGAGCTAGAGCAATCCGCTCCACCAGTGTGCAGTCCAGCTCCAGTCAGCAGGGCCAGACCGGACCAGGGGTACTTTGGGGGGTTAGAGAGGGAGTGGGGATCATGCCCGGAGCCGGAGCCGCCGCCAAGGCGGAGTGCCCACCCGGTCCCTCCCCTGTGGTATTTGGTTGGCGCAGTCGGAGTCCGTGCCTTTGGGGGGATGGGGGGGGTACTGTCACGCCCTGGCTCTGGGGAGGCTTGTATGTTGAGCCAGGGTGTGAGTGTTCTTTGTTTTTCTAGTTCATGTATGTCTATGTTGGCCAGAGTGGTTCTCAATCAGAGGCAACGAGTGTCAGCTGTTGCTGGTTGTCTCTGATTGGGAACCATATTTAGACAGGCTGTGTTCCCACAGTGTTTGTGGGATCTTGTTCCAATTAGGTTTGTGTTTGAACCGAGGACGTCACGTTATCGTTTGTTGTTTTGTTCGTGTGATTACTCATATAATAAAAATATGTTCACCTTCCACCCTGCGCCTTGGTCCTCTGTTCCCGACGATCGTGACACCTATGGACAGATCCTCCAATCTCTAAGCTTTGCAGCTCCTTCAGGGTTATCTTTGTTCTCTTTGTGGCCTCTCTGATTAATGCCCTCCTTGCCTGGTCCGTGAGTTTTGGTGGGCGGCCCTCTCTTGGCAGGTTTGTTGTGGTGCCATATTCTTTCCATTTTTTTATAATGGATTTAATGGTGCTCCATGGGATGTTCAAATTTTCTGATATTTTTTTATAACCCAACCCTGATCTGTACTTCTCCACAACTTTGTCCCTGACCTGTTTGGAGAACTCCTTGGTCTTCATGGTGCCGCTTGCTTGGTGGTGCCCCTTGCTTAGTGGTGTTGCAGACTCTGGGGCCTTTCAGAATAGGTGTATATATACTGAGATCATGTGACACTTAGATTGCACACAGGTGGACTTTATTTAACTAATTATGTCACGATCGTCATTTGAAGAAACGGGCCAATGCGCAGCGTGGAATGCGAACATCTTTTATTTATATTTCACCACACGAACAAAAACAATAAAACGATACGTGAAGTCCTTGGGTACATACACAAACCAACACAGAACAAGATCCCACAAAATACAAATGCCCAAACGGCTGCCTAAGTATGGTTCTCAATCAGAGACAACAAGCAACAGCTGATTCTCGTTGCCTCTGATTGAGAACCACCCCGGCCAACATAGAAACACAATGAACTAGATCCTGAACATAGAAACACAAAACATAGACTCTACACACCCTGGCTCAACATAACAGAGTCCCCAGAGCCAGGGCGTGACAGTACCCCCCCCAAAGGCGCGGACTGCGACCGCGCCAAACATAAACCGAACAGGGGAGGGCCGGGTGGGCATTCCTCCTCGGAGGCGGATCCGGCTCCGGGCGTGACCACCACCCTCTAATAACCCCCCCGTAGTGCCCCTGGTCTGGTCCCGCTGGCTGGAGCTGGACTGGACATCGTGGAGCGGATTGCTAAGGCTCCGGTGTGGAGCAGCTGACCGGTACCTGACCAGGCACCGGTGAACCGGGCACGGGCTTGTGCCACCGGACTGACGAACACGCATCCCCAGGCTTGGTGCGGGAGAAGGGAACGCAGGACGATGGGGCCGGGGACCGGGGCTGACGACGCGCATCCCAGGCTTGGTGCGGGAAGCAGGAATGGGCCGGACCGGGCTGACGACGACGCGCACCCCTGGCTTGGTGCGGGGAGCAGGAACGGGCTGGACCGGGCTGACGATGCGCACCCCAGGCTTGGTGCGGGGAGCAGGAATGGGCTGTGCCGGACTGACGACACGCATCCCAGGCTTGGTGCGGGAAGCAGGAATGGGCCGGACCGGGCTGACGACGCGCACCCCTGGCTTGGTGCGCGGGAGCAGGAACGGGCCGGACCGGGCTGACGATGCGCACCCCAGGCTTGGTGCGGGGAGCAGGAATGGGCCGGACCGGGCTGACGACGCGCACCCATGGCTTGGTGCGGGGGAAGGACAGGAACGGCCCCCCCCCCCCACCTGACGACGCCGGACCGGGGGAACACGACGCGCCGGGCTGATGACGCCATTGGTTGGCTTGGTGCGGGGAGCAGGAACAGGCCGTGCCGGGCTGGCGACGCGCACCATTTGGCTTGGTGCGGGGAAGCAGGAAACAGGCCAGGCCCGGGCCGGGCTGGCGACGCGCACCATTGGCTAGGTGCGGGGAGCAGGAAACAGGCCGGGCCGGGCTGGCGACGCGCACCATTGGCTTGGTGCGCGGGAGCAGGAACAGGGCGGGCCGGGCTGGCGACGCGCACCATAGGCTTGGTGCGGGGAGCAGGAACAGCCCGGGCCGGGCTGGCGACGCGCACCATTGGCTTGGTGCGAGGGGCAGGAACAGGCCGGGCCGGGCTGGCGACGCGCACCATTTGGCTTGGTGCGAGGGGCAGAAACAGGCCGGACCGGGCTGGCGACACGCACCATTGGCTTGGTGCGAGGGGCAGGAACAGGCCGGGCCGGGCTGGCGACGCGCACCATTGGGCTTGGTGCGAGGGGCAGGAACAGGCCGGGCCGGGCTGGCGACGCGCACCATTGGCTTGGTGCGAGGGGCAGGAACAGGCCGGGCCGGGCTGGCGACGCGCACCATTGGCTTGGTGCGAGGGGCAGGAACAGGCCGGGCCGGGCTGGCAACGCGCACCATTGGCTTGGTGCGAGGGGCAGGAACAGGCCTGACTGGGCTGGCGACGTGCATCACAGGCTTGGTGCGAGGGACAGGAACAGGCCGGACCGCACTGGGAACACACACCACTGGCCTTATACGGGGATCAGGAACGGGCCGGACCGGACTGGCAACACACTTCAGTACCTCTCGCCGTGCCTCTACACTTTCCCTCCCCTCTAATCACCAATGGCTCCCGTAACCCGGTGGCCTTCTCTCCTCGTCCACAAAACTCGCCCCTTATCTGCCTCCAGCAGCCCCGTCGTCCATGCCATGTGCCCCCCCCTAAAAATTTATTGGGGTTTGCCTCTCGCCTGTCCGACGACGACACTGTTGGCGCCGTACCTCCTCTCTCTCTCGCCAAGGCTTTAACCTTTGCCCCATGTCCTCTGCCCTCGAACATGTCCTCCCAGGACCACCATTGGCCCACCTGGGCCATCGCCAACTTCTCCATCTCCTTACCCGGCGTTAGCTCCGAAACACGCTGCTTGGTCCTGTATTGGTGGGATCTTCTGTCACGATCGTCATTTGAAGAAACGGGCCAATGCGCAGCGTGGAATGCGAACATCTTTTATTTATATTTCACCACATGAACAAAAAAACAACAAAACGATACGTGAAGTCCTTGGGTACATACACAAACCAACACGGAACAAGATCCCACAAAACACAAATGCCCAAACGGCTGCCTAAGTATGGTTCTCAATCAGAGACAACAAGCAACAGCTGATTCTCGTTGCCTCTGATTGAGAACCACCCCGGCCAACATAGAAACACAATGAACTAGATCCTGAACATAGAAACACAAAACATAGACTCTACACACCCTGGCTCAACATAACAGAGTCCCCAGAGCCAGGGCGTGACAAATTATGTGACTTCTGAAGGTAATTGGTTGCACCAGATCTTATTTAGGGGCTTCATAGCAAAGGGGGTGAATACATATGCACGCACCACTTTTCCGTTATTTATGTTTTAGGATTATTTGAAACAAGTTATTTTTTTCATTTCACTTCACCAATTTGGACTATTTTGTGTATGTCCATTACATGAAATCCAAATAAAAATCCATTTAAATTACAGGTTGTAATGCAACAAAATAGGAAAAACGCCAAGTGGGATGAATACTTTTGCAAGGCACTATAAGTACATTTTAGCAATTATTTTAGAATTATAATATAATAATATGCCATTTAGCAGACGCTTTTATCCAAAGCGACTTACAGTCATGTGTGCATACATTTTTACGTATGAGACTTTTACTCAAATAGTATTTTACTGGGTGACTTTCACTTTTACTTGAGTAATTTTCTATTAAGGTATCTTTACTTTTACTCAAGTATGACAATTGAGTACTTTTTCCACCACTGGCTATAATATGTACAGTTTTGGGCGACCTGACAAAATTCACATAGAAATAGGAGTTATATATCAGTAATTTTCTTTGAAAGCAAGTCTAAGAAGCGGTAGATCTGTTCTATGTGTGCTATTTCTATGCTTCCCGTTTTTAAGTATAGTTTCTTTTGGTTTTGTACACCAGCTTCAAACAATATTTTTGGTTATGGAAAATATATGGTTCAATGATTCTCTACACTATACTTGCTAGTTTTGTCACATAAACTGAAATTAGGCGAGCTATTAGAATTTTAGCAACCAGGAAATGGCGAAGCGATTTCTGCATAGTGCACCTATGTGAGAAATCAGCGTATGAGGACTTTGTTGTATGTACATGTGCCCAGGAGACAACAAACTTACCAGGATCCAGGGCCAGCTCCGTCATGACCTCTTGGTCGGCCAGTCCAAGCAAATTAGTATTCTTTCAAAGTGGTGACCCAAAATAAATCTATACAAAAATAAATCTACAGAGGCATGCCTAAACTAAAGAGGTTAACTAACACAAAACAACACCAAACACTTGCAGGTCGAGAGGCCTCTGGTAACAGATTGCCAATCAAATCTGATTGCTCGCACCTGTGGACTTATCCTGGCAGAGCGCAGCCTTGACCCTGTTGGTGCTGCCACCTGGGGATGGAGTGTAGAAGTGGTAGTGTCTATTCCATTACAGTGTGTATAATACTGTCTCTCCATCCTAGGTCAGTATTTTGTGAGCACCATGGTTACCGTAGGGATGTCAGTGGTGGCGACCGTATTTGTACTTCAGTACCATCACCACGACCCCAACAGTGGACACATGCCTCAATGGGTGAGGCTCTCTGTCCGTCTACCAAATCTACAGTGTGTCTGTGACTGTGTGTGTTCCTCTCAAATACAGTTGAAGTCGGAAGTTTACATACACCTTAGCCAAATACATTTAAACTGACATTTAATTCTAGTACAAATTCCCTGTCTTAGGTCAGTTAGGATCACCACTTTATTTTAAGAATGTGAAATGTCAAAATAATAGTAGAGAGAATGATTTATTTAAGCTTTTATTTCTTTCATCACATTTCCAGTGGGTCAGAAGTTTACATACACTGAATTAGTATTTGGTAGCATTGCCTTTAAATTGTTTAACTTGGGTCAAACATTTCGGGTAGCCTTCCACAAGCTTCCCACAATAAGTTGGGTGAATTTTGGCCCATTCCTCCTGACAGAGCTGGTGTAACTTAGTCAGGTTTGTAGGCCTCCTTGCTCGCACACGCTTTTTCATTTCTGCCCACACATTTTCTATAAATCAAATCAAATCAAATGTTATTTGTCACATACACGTGTTTAGCAGATGTTATAGCGGGTGTAGCGAAATGCTTGTGCTTCTAACTCCGACAGTGCAGTAATATCTAACAATTTCACAACATATACCCAATACACACAAAAAATGTAAGGAATGGGATTTAAGAATATATACATATATGGACAAGCCATGACAGAGCGGCATGGACTAAGATACAGAAGAATATTATAGAATAGAATGCAGTATATACATATGAGATGAGTAGTGCAAGATATGTAAACATTATTAAAGTGACTAGTGTTCAATTTCTTAAAGTGGCCAGTAATTTCAATAGGCAGCAGCAGCCTCTAATGTGCTAGTGATGGCTATTTAACAGTCTGATGGCCTTGAGATAGAAGCTGTTTTTCATTCTCTCGGTCCCAGCTTTGATGCACCTGTACTGACCTCGTCTTCTGGATGACAGCGGGGTGAACAGGCAGTGACTCGGGTGGTTGATGTCCTTGATGATCTTTTTGGCCTTCCTGTGACATCGGGTGCTGTATGTGTCTTGGAGGGCGGGTAGTTTGCCCCCGGTAATGCGTTCGGCAGACCGCACCACCCTCTGGAGAGCCCTGCGGTTGTGGGTGGTGCAGTTGCTGTACCAGGCGGTGATACAGCC
>JAGTTL010001825.1:0-11993 GCA_036851935.1 Coregonus suidteri | reverse complement strand
TATAATCGCAACCCACCGTGGACCTTTGACAAATAGGCATTTGTCAACAACTCAATGTATTCCAAACACTGGTGGTAACCATATGATCCCAATAATTTAAGTAGCCTAATAAACAATGAAAAACGAAAAAAACAGAAAACAGAATTTGGGAAAGTATAAAACAACGTTTTGGGTAAAAATCTATGATTTTATAGGGCCCCCCTTAGAGTTGTTTATTAACCTGTTATTTTACCAGTTATATTGGCAGAAAACTTTCTCTTGTACAATAAGGACCGGGGGAAGAGTTGCAGGGGAGAGGATAAGATAGGAATGTGTATTTGAAAGACAGAAAAAAGTGTCGCTCGGGACGTTTCACCTTTTCTAGCTCTATTGCTAGAAAAAGGTTGGAGACCCCTGCTCTAGAATAACCTTGGGAAGTCCATAGATGTAAGACAAATCTCAGGAACTAAAGCAGAAACAAAAGTCTCAATTTGACTGCAGAGTGACTCCACTTCCACTGCAGGAGTAGGACATAGTTTGAGGAGCCAGGATCATGGACTAAAATAGCTACTGTATTAGAACAGGTTGCACCCAGATCATACAAACTCAGGACAGAAGATGGCCAAGTGCTTCGCCGCAACAGAAGACACCTTCTCAGAACCTCAGAGACATTCCCCCCTCAGCAGGACAGGTAGGAGTTCTTGACAATGAGCCAAAATGACGAGGAGATGATCACGATGGTAATAATAGCGAGAACACCGGGGACCAGTGTGTTGCAGCCATGGACATGACAGACAAAGCTGAGGGGCCTCCGGAAACCCCTAGACATATTTGCAGGTCCTGTAGTTAAAATGTGACAGACCGGCTCGATTCGGTCTTATGTAGCAAAATTTGAAATTCAGTTTTTTACATTGGATAAAAGTAGAGACTCAAAGCTAGAAAATGGTATATCATACACTACAGTTGAGGAACAATGGGAAAGTAATTCTGCTTTGAAAGTTGATAAACATGTAACCTCACTTTTGAGAAAATGGCCCTTGAATGTTTTGGTACCTACTGGAGAGCTCCTCTTTCTTTACACCCATGCAGCATCATTCACACCCTCTTAAGCTTTAGCCCCACCCATCTCTTTAAGGATTCACATGTAAGGCTATGTATTAAAAAAACAAAGACTTCAAGACTAAAGGCTGGTTTATACTACGGGTGTGTTCGTAAATTTAATCTGGAGTGCCAGAGTGTGCTCTGGACATTCGTAAACTCAGAGCGTTGTCAGATTGTCCGTTCGTAAATTCAGAGCGTTTCGCTCTCGGAGCATTCAGAGCGCACACTGGACGCTCTGACCGAGGAGTAGGGTTGATCCGAGCGTTCTGACCTCACAACGGCAGTCAAGCACCCAAGCTAACTGGCTAACGTTGGCTAGCTTGCTAGCTACTTCCAGACAAAAATGAGAGAACAGTTCACTCTGACCCTTTTACTTGCCCTAGCAGAGCTGGTTAGGCAGTTTTTATGTTATCCAGAGCATTTTGTGCTGCTGGCAAAAAATGTATTACCTTTTTTTGCCAAAGTTTACTGACACCGGCCATATTCAACGGGTGTTGAGCATTCGTAAATTCGTCAGTTATTCTGCACTCTGGCACACTCAGACGAGAGTGCTCTGAAATCGGAGTAGATAGCCAGAGCGAATTTACCAGCTACGTCTATCGACAGTTGTCACAGTGACATCATAAACATTCTATTGAAATAGTTACTTGCATAGTGGAGTCTTTTGTTTAGACATGTAGCTAGCTAGCTAAACAATGAACCATAATCCCAACTCATAACGTTACTACCCTGCATGAATCTGCAGGTAGCTAACCAACCAGGTTCAATGTTAGCTAGCTAACATTAGACTATAACAAGTAATGCAAATGGCTCTGAGATACGAATAATATTACTACACAGATCATACACGTAATGTTACCTAGCTAGCCAGCCAGCCAGCTAATGTTAGCAAGCTAGCTAACAGTACAATTTAACTTGAAAAGAAAACAACTTTCTGACAAAATTAGAAACTTGTAATATCTGAAAATGTAGCTAGCTAGACTCTCTTACCCGTATACATGGATGGACGCTTCTCCCTCTCTGTCACGGATGCCATGGTTGCCCTTAGTTTTAAGATGTCATCCAGAGACAGGTGTTTTATACAACAGCCTTCCGTGTGTTCTCTTTTCGACTCTGTCTGCATATTTGCAATCAAATGCCAGAATTTTCTCTAACTCCTTAACTATCATCCACTGATTTCAAAACTCGGTCCTCCAGAATGTGGAGAGCAACACTTATGCAGTTCTACTACATGATATCTTTCAAAAAAGCTGCGTTAGAAAGGATTACCTACATATACTGACCAGCTCATATTGACAGAAGCGTGCTACATGGCAGGCCAATTCAAACTCATCTCTCGGCATGTCCAGCCTGAATGCCAAGTGTCACGTCTGGAGGAAACCAGGTATCGCTCATCACCTGGCCAATACCATCCCCACGGTAAAGCATGGTGGTGGCAGCATCATGCTGTGGGGATGTTTTTCAGCGAAAAACAACAAGATTGCATTGGTCCACGCAAAAATCGTGAATTTGGATGTATCATCCTTTCAACTTCAGAGTAGGGCGCCTGTTAAAGGAGTAATCTCTGGGGTGTTAATTGAAGTTTCGGTTGAGTACTTCATGAAGGAAATCCAAGGTGTGGTTGGTGCCCTTCACATGACCCGCATTTTGAATGGAGAAAAGGAAGAAGTCGGTCCTGTTGTCTTTTTATAAAGAGCAGCTCCCTATGCACATGAAGCTAGGTTATATAAGGGAATGTATGTTATTTATAATGAGGGATCCCTGGAGAAAATCGGACCTTTCTGAAATGAAAATGGATGAACCCTTAAAAAAACAAGTGAACCTCCCCTGTACCCAAAATAATAATTTAAACATAAACTGGATAGCAGAGACCATGCCTATCATTTACCCTCACTCCTAAGACAGACCAGAGCCTTAGATATGCTGTTTTAGAAACTGTTCTTCGTTTTGTAACATTTTGGCAAAGTAGCCAGAAGGTTATAGATTTGCAGACCACTGCGGACAAGGACAGGGGTGAAAAGATCTCCATTATAATAAAAGCACTGCATGAAACTATAATTTTATTTGCATTCCAACAAAAAAATGTGCGTTTTATAAACGCATTTCATGCTATTCTACCTCATTTTACATGACTGGAGACAATCAGAATATGTTTTAATACCATAACAGAGCATGAGAACAAATGAGCGCATGCTGCAGTACCGGAGATGTTTTGATTTCTATACAGGCTATATATAAAAAGAGTATAGTCTAAGTTTGGAACAGTGCTAAAGTTGTCTATCACCACCACCACCATGCTTGACCTTTGGTATGATGTTCTTACTGTGGAATGCAGTGTTTGGTTTTCACCAGGCATAATGGGACCCATCTCGTCCAAAAAGTTGACTCAAGTTTGCCAAAAAGTACCTGGATGATCATCAAGACTCTTGGAAGAACGTTCTATCTTTTTGGATGACATGGTTCCAGTAATGCCTGGCAAAAACCAAACTCTGCATTCCACAGTAAGAACATCATACCAAAGGTCAAGCATGGTGGTGGTGGTGTGATGGTTTGGGGATGCTTTGCTGCCTCAGGACCTGGACGACTTGCCTTAATAGAAGGAACCATGAATTCTGCTCTCTATCAGAGAATTCTACAGGAGAATGTCAGACCATCCGTCTGTGAGCTGAAGCTGAAGCGCAGCTGGGTCATGCAGCAAGACAATGATCCAAAACACACAATCATGTCTACATGAAAATAGCTAAAAAGCAACAAATTGGACGTTTTGGAATGGCCTAGTCAACGTCCAGACCTAATCCCAATTGAGATGTTGTGGCAGGACTTGAAACGAGCAGTTCATGCTTGAAAACCCACACGTCACTGAGTTAAAGCAGTTCTGCATGGAAGAGTGGGCCAAAATTCCTCCACAGCGACGTGAGAGACTGATCAACAACTACAGGAAGCATTTGGTTGGAGTCATTGCAGCTAAAGCTGGCACAACCAGTTATTGAGTGTAAGGGGGCAATTACTTTTTCACATAGGGGAATTGGGTATTGCATAACTTTGTTTATTAAATAAATGAAATAAATATGTAATTGTTGTGTTATTTGTTCACTTATGTTTCCTTTATCTAATATTAGGTTTTGGTTGAAGATCTGATAACATTCAGTATCACAAATATGCAAAAGTAGAGAAAATTAGGAAGGGGGCAAATACTTTTTCATAGCACTGTATATATACACTGCTCAAAAAATAAAGGGAACACTAAAATAACACATCCTAGATCTGAATGAATTAAATAATCTTATTAAATACTTTTTTCTTTACATAGTTGAATGTGCTGACAACAAAATCACACAAAAATTATCAATGGAAATCAAATGTATCAACCCATGGAGGTCTGGATTTGGAGTCACCCTCAAAATTAAAGTGGAAAACCACACCACAGGCTGATCCAACTTTGATGTAATGTCCTTAAAACAAGTCAAAATGAGGCTCAGTAGTGTGTGTGGCCTCCACGTGCCTGTATGACCTCCCTACAACGCCTGGGCATGCTCCTGATGAGGTGGTGGATGGTCTCCTGAGGGATCTCCTCCCAGACCTGGACTAAAGCATCCGCCAACTCCTGGACAGTCTGTGGTGCAACGTGGCGTTGGTGGATGGAGCGAGACATGATGTCCCAGATGTGCTCAATTGGATTCAGGTCTGGGGAACGGGCGGGCTAGTCCATAGCATCAATGCCTTCCTCTTGCAGGAACTGCTGACACACTCCAGCCACATGAGGTCTAGCATTGTCTTGCATTAGGAGGAACCCAGGGCCAACCGCACCAGCATATGGTCTCACAAGGGGTCTGAGGATCTCATCTCGGTACCTAATGGCAGTCAGGCTACCTCTGGCGAGCACATGGAGGGCTGTGCGGCCCCCCAAAGAAATGCCACCCCACACCATGACTGACCCACCGCCAAACCGGTCATGCTGGAGGATGTTGCAGGCAGCAGAACGTTTTCCACGGCGTCTCCAGACTCTGTCACGTCTGTCACATGTGCTCAGTGTGAACCTGCTTTCATCTGTGAAGAGCACAGGGCGCCAGTGGCGAATTTGCCAATCTTGGTGTTCTCTGGCAAATGCCAAACGTCCTGCACGGTGTTGGGCTGTAAGCACAACCCCCACCTGTGGACGTCGGGCCCTCATACCACCCTCATGGAGTCTGTTTCTGACCGTTTGAGCAGACACATGCACATTTGTGGCCTGCTGGAGGTCATTTTGCAGGGCTCTGGCAGTGCTCCTCCTGCTCCTTCTTGCACAAAGGCGGAGGTAGCAGTCCTGCTGCTGGGTTGTTGCCCTCCTACGGCCTCCTCCACATCTCCTGATGTACTGGCCTGTCTCCTGGTAGCGCCTCCATGCTCTGGACACTACGCTGACAGACACAGCAAACCTTCTTGCCACAGCTCGCATTGATGTGCCATCCTGGATGAGCTGCACTACCTGAGCCACTTGTGTGGGTTGTAGACTCCGTCTCATGCTACCACTAGAGTGAAAGCACCGCCAGCATTCAAAAGTGACCAAAACATCAGCCAGTGTCACACCCTGGTTCGGGGACTCATTATGTTGAACCAGGGTGTGTTCATTCTATGTTTTCGGTTTCTCTGGTGGGTGTTCTAGGTGGTTTATTTTCTATGTTTGCCGGTGTGACTCCCAATCAGAGGCAAACGAGTGTCAGCTGTCGGCTGTTTGTCTCTGATTGGGAGCCATATTTAATCTATCTGTTTTCCTTTCGGGTTGTGGGATTTTGTTCGTGTGTGTTCGTGTTGTACACTGGACGTCACGCTTTCGTTGTTTATTGTTTTGTTGTTGTGAGCATTTAATAAATATAATATGTTCACTCGCAACGCTGCGCCTTGGTCTCCTGTTCTAGACGATCGTGACAGAAAATCCCACCAGTACCAGACCAAGCAGCGTGAGGAGGAGAAAGGAAGGACCTGGGATCAGGGGAGTAGGAGTTTCGGCTGGGCCACGCTAAATGAAGAGGAGAGAGGCTGGTCGATGAAGCAATGGATCGAGAGTCTGACGAGAGCTAGGGAGGCCTGGTCCACGGGGAGGAGAGAACCCCAGAAAATTTTTAGGGGGGGGCTCACGACGTGGACGACGGGGCAGCAGGAGGCCGCGATGGAGCGGTCCAGCGGGTGTGAAGAGGAGGCCGCCAGGTTGAGGGGGCCACTGGTCACAGAGGAGAGGGATAGTGTGGAGGCACAGCGAGAGGTACTGGGGTGTGTGTCCAGTCCGGTCCGGCCCGTTCCTGATCTCTGCGTGGGGCCAGTGGTGTGTGTCTCCAGTACGGGCCGGCCTGGTCCTGTTCCTCGCATCGTGCCGGTGGTGCGCGTCGCCAGCCCGGCCCGGCCTGTTCCTGCTTCCCGCACTAAGCCTGTGGTGCGCGTCGCCAGCCCGGTCCGGCCCATTCCTGCTTCCCGCACCAAGTCTGTGGTGCGTTTCGGCCGCCCGGATCGGCCCGTTCCTGCTGTCCACACCAAGCCAGTGGTGTGCGTCGTCAGTCCGGCACGGCCCGTTCCTGCTCTCCGCACCGAGTCTGTGGTGCGCGTCGCCAGCCCAGTCCGGCCCATCCAAGCTTCCCGCACCAAGTCTGTGGTGCGTCTCGTCAGCCCTGTCCGGCTCGTTCCTGCTCTCCGCACCAAGTCGGTGGTGTGCGTCGCCAGCCCATTCCGGTCCATTCCTGCTCCACGCACCAAGCCAGGGGCGCGTGTCGTCAGTCCGGCTCCGGCCAGCGGGGCTAGACGGGACCGGGGGGTACTTTGGGGGGTTGGAGAGGGAGTGGGGATCAGGCCCGGAGCCGGAGCCGCCGCCGAGGAAGAATGCCCACCCAGCCCTCCCCTGTTTTGCTCGTATTTAGGCGCGGTCACAGTCCGCGCCTTTAGGGGGGGGTACTGTCACACCCTGGTTCGGGGACTCATTATGTTGAACCAGGGTGTGTTCATTCTATGTTTTCGGTTTCTCTGGTGGGTGTTCTAGGTGGTTTATTTTCTATGTTTGCCGGTGTGACTCCCAATCAGAGGCAAACGAGTGTCAGCTGTCGGCTGTTTGTCTCTGATTGGGAGCCATATTTAATCTATCTGTTTTCCTTTCGGGTTGTGGGATTTTGTTCGTGTGTGTTCGTGTTGTACACTGGACGTCACGCTTTCGTTGTTTATTGTTTTGTTGTTGTGAGCATTTAATAAATATAATATGTTCACTCGCAACGCTGCGCCTTGGTCTCCTGTTCTAGACGATCGTGACAGCCAGGAAGCATAGGAACTGAGAAGTGGTCTGTGGTCACCACCTGCAAAACCAGTCCTTTATTGGGGGTGTCTTGCTAATTGCCTATAATTTCCACCTGTTGTCTATTCCATTTGCACAACAGCATGTGAAATTTATTGTCAATCAGTGTTGCTTCCTAAGTGGACAGTTTGATTTCACAGAAGTGTGATTGACTTGGAGTTACATTGTGTTGTTTAAGTGTTCCCTTAATTTTTTTGAGCAGTGTATATATACACACACACAAAGCCAGTGGGGGCTGGTGATGGGAGGACAGCCCACAACAATGGCCGGAATTGAGTGGAATGGCCGGAATGGAGTGAATGGAACAGTACCAAACAGACGAAAACCATGTGCTTGATACCATTCCACTCACCCCACCCCGGCCACCACTACGAGCGGTCCTCCCCTCACCAGCCTTACTTACCATTGGTACACACACTTCACCACAGTGATTGTGTTCCCCCTACTTTATATAATATATATGTTTATATATATATATGTTTTGTTTATTTGATGTATTGGTGCAGGGCTCATCCGTAAAAGTATTGTTACTAATTTATTGTATTTATTCAGTCCGACCCCTGCTGCTGTCTCTGGCTCCACACCTACCCCCCAGCCATCTAGAGGTGTGAACAGGCCAGCCCAGAAGTGGCACACTGTGCTAGAAGATGATGTGGAGCCATTTCCACCAACATTTCGACCGAAAAGGCAGCCAGGTCCTCAGCTGGACGTGACTGGAAAGTACAGCCTCCTTCATCTTCAACCCTCTACTCCTGCCACCAGTTGTGTTCACCTGCCAAAATACATAACTGCTGACATCAATGTGCCTCAGGGCCAAAAGAGCACAGCAGGGAGGCGTCATTGTATTTGTATTTCCATTTATTATGGATCCCCATTTTACATTACATTACATTTTACATTACATTACAATACATTCACAGATTTCACAACACACTCCACCACTACCACATATCTACAGTACAATATCCATGTTATCGTGTGTGTGTGTGTATGCATGTGTCTGTGCCTATGTTTGTGATGCTTCACAGTCCCCGCTGTTCCATAAGGTGTATGAATGAGGGAGCTACATAACATTTAGTATAAAGTCACCCAGGTGTCTTCACAAGAAATCTCCCATCACCTGCCCTACTTTTTCTGTTACCTTCTGCTTTACAGCAGAAAGAGACTGCTATGGGACTTGGCATCAGCAGCACAATCTTGTGTAGAGGACTGAGGGTGTTCTAAATACTGTAATTGTAAATAGTGTTCACTTATGACATTAGATCCGTGTTGGCTGATAACTTGGCCCTTATCTTAAATAGTTAACTTCTGTGTTGGGAGGCATTGGATCAGCATTCCCGTCGCATCTTCTGTTAGTACCTTTTATGTAGGGAAGCTAATGATCCATCATGTATGACATTCCTGGGAGTGTGTGAACTTGTATTTTGTATTACCATAGCATTTGTGTATGTTCTCAATATTCATGTACTTGAAAATATAGCAATTTACCAATTCGGCCACTTGGAGGCCACATTTGGGCAAACTCGTGAGGGACACCTGGGTGACTTGTGTTATGTAGCTCTCTCATTCTTGAAGGTATCAGTCTGAATCTTTGCGTATACACTGTTGCCCTCTTGTAGACAACACCTAAATTACCTCCAGCTTCCTATCTGATTGTATGGCTTTTATTTTTCATGTCAAAATGATGCAACAAAAATAGAAATTGAAAACGTATGTTTTTTTGTTTGTTTTATCTTTTACCAGATCTATTGTGTTATGTTCTCCTACATTAATTTCACATTTCCACAAACTTTCAAATAGTATCAAGAATATGCATATCTTTGCTTCAGGTCCTGAGCTACAGGCAGTTAGATTTGGGTATGTCATTTTAGGCGGAAATTGAAAAGAAGGGTCTGATTCTTAAGAGTTTTTTTTTAAAGGCAGTAAATGAGGCTGCATTAACAGTTTTGCTGCCAGACAAGGCTCCACTGATGGCCAGGTGTAGCAGTGATAAGGATTCACTCCATGGTGCTGAAAATAAAGCTCTGCTGTTGGGACAGCTTTATGTAGGTCCCAACAGTTTGTGGGCACCGTTTGTCACCGTTATAGTGCAATTAATGTATTGTTTAGTGTTGTGTTGTGTAGTGGCTTTGCTGGCTTTGCTGGCAGCCCACAGACACTCTGAAATCGCCAATGAATACAGTGTAGCCTAGTACATACACCATCCCAGCAGCGCAAAAACTTGTGAAGGAAGTAAATTTTCTCAAAATATTACTTTGCCCTTTGCTTGTCCTTGTACGCTATTAGTATAGCCTATGCCTATAGCCTATAGTGTAGGCTATGGATCATTTGATTGAGACTACACTAGGCACCCTTGATATTGTGCACCCAGCAGAGAATCAGGGGGGCAGCATCGGGGACACATCGAGATATAATAAGCAAGTAATTCTCAAACTGAGCATTATGACATTTAATTGATTACCAATTACATGACCCTCAGCTGGACTAAATAAAAAAATACTAACCCCTCCCCCTGACTGAAATGGAAAAAGCATGACCCTCCCCCATTTTCCTACAGGTAACAAGGTATGAGCATTAGTCCCCAAACCGCTACAATGTAAAAATGGTAAAGGATTTGGCCATGTTGCAAATGTTTGAAGATCAGCTCACAGAAGGTGTTACTACTGTGAAGGAGATTTAGGTGGAAAAGTCAGGATCTCCTATCTCCATCTCCTATGTGGAGGTGATTTAAAAGAGTTGAGAGAACAAGTGATGCTGTAGTAGAATATAAGGTAGTGGAGGCCCCACAGCCCATTGAGAATGTCTGTTGCCTGTCAAGAGAACCGGATACGATGTGTGTGAAAAAGGTGGATTTTGTGGCGTTCATTGCCACAGTTATAAATTGTACGGCACAAGTGACAAATAAATAAAATAAACGTGTAAGAAAAGTTCCTGGGCCTGTAAGACTTTTCAACGGAAGACCTACAAAGTGTACTGGCGTCGGAAGATATCCCGCCATCCGCAAGGCTCCTGAGCCTGAGTAGGGATCGGAGTAGGCTTTTTGATTTTAACAGAAGAAAAATGTTTGTATTTGTTTAGTGTATTTTGGTAGTTTGTATGAATATTTTTTGGGGAGGGATCTTATGTTTTCATCCCACACAGTAGGGGATGGCAATACACCTTTTTGGGTTGTAGTCTGCCAATAAACCCCAAAGAAGATAATTATGCACTTACCACTGGTGCCACTTGGTGCCACTGTTGTCCTTTTGTAAAGAGGTGGTCTCATCCTTCAGAACTTGATGGGTATGGGGTCTTCAAGGCAGACCAATTTTACTTGTAGCATGATTGCGTAAGTATGTGTTCCCTGTGGTAATGACATTTTATTTCCCACGTAACTATTACGTTGATCGATTAAGTGGGACGTCTCTATGATAAGTTAGATGGCTTAGTGATCGGCAGCACCTCATGGGAGCTAAGTCCCCATTGCTCAGTTTCACAATCCCTACCATTTCACTCGATTCTGTGTTTATTGTTTCAGTTTTGGGCCAAAGCCCTATTGTGCAAGCATTAGTCCACTTAGGCTACCCCCCAAGTGCACTTGGACAGTCACTCACTAATGATCAATCCCTGTTTTCAGTTGGAACACATCCCTTACAAACAAATGCACATGTATACACATGCACACACACACACACACACACACATTCATTCACACACACACACACACACCCTCTCAACCTTTCGCCATCTCCTCCCCCTTATACACCCCTAGTCCTCCACTCTAGTTTCCTCTTTGCTCTCTCCTGATTCATGTAAATGGAGAGTGATATCTTTCTAAACATGAATCCTCAAAGTACTGTGATACAAACATTGACAACTGCTCACCCCTGACTGTTTATGTGGTTAGGCCTACATTTGTAACTAAATCGTGAACCAAACCTCTCTTGTGACGCACCACCCGAAGACAAGTGTTTTTTGATAATGTCTTTCCTCTTCGCTGGCTCTTGGAGCTTTATCTTCAGCTTCATCACCATGGCAGCCAATTCCATAAGCGATATATAGCTCAGCAACACATACAGTATGTATGATACTGTACATCTAACAGTCGATGTATGACTGTGTTTTACATACCCCATTGCATGTTTTCATTAAATTAACTCAATCATGAGACACCCCCTCCCCTTGACTCAAAACCGTTGAGAAATCTTGAGTGTAGATAATCGATTGTTCATGTCTTGTCATCGTCCCCACCTGCCTCAGCTCTCAATGGGGCTGAAGACAGATGGAGTCACTGTGTTCCTGTAATAGAATGATCTGTTCTGTTTCGGGGAGAGGCACGGCACGTGTGTTGGACCTCATCACGGTAGAGTCCTCAGGGTTTGACCTATTCCCATGGCCATTCCTGAAACTCCTTGCATGAGAGTTACAGTATATGCTCTGACTCCTGTTTTTGCTGTAACGGTATGTTACTAAGATCCACTATGGAGCTCAGGCAGTAATTGCTCTTGTCTGGATTATATAGAACTGTTTACGACTGGAGAGAGGCATGTTGCTGTACAGGGGTGGGAGGTTGGCTCTGCTGGAAAGGGAACAGGATGATGAGTGGATGAGTGCATCTTAAGGA
>JAGTTL010001824.1:0-11994 GCA_036851935.1 Coregonus suidteri | reverse complement strand
CGGGAGGGGCCCCTGTCAGGATGTTTAGCCAGACCACAGCGTCCGTTTTGTTGTAGTGGGCTGGTAGGGGATGAATCCGGATTTAAAAGGGTTTCAGTGTTTTTCCGGCGGAAAAAAAAAACATATGGTTCGGGGTGAAACGCGCGGGTGCAGACGGGCCGAAAAACCGGGGGATCAATTTTAAGTGATAAAATTAACCCCGCGGGAAAAAAAAAATCAAGGGTTCTGGGGAAACACCGTAGCTGTGGCAATAGCAAGTAGTGGGTTAGTTGGCACCCTTAGTTTAATGGGTTTCTAGATTTGGGAAAAGGTAAGTCAATAATAGGGAACCGGGTCCCCCAATTGAGTGAGGGGGGTTTGCGGGAAAAAAGATATTTGTGAAGGATGAAAAGTTGATGGGGAAAATATGTACGAAAAAAAAGGGTTTATTTACAGGCTTTTTACGGGACATCGTTTTAAAAACCCCCCCCTCCACTACTAGGCCATTTGCGAAAAAAAAAGGAGTTAACACACACTGGACCACCACACCACACACAATGGACAAACACACACAGGACACAAACAACACTGGACACACTCACACACACTAGGAACACACGCACACACACACGAACCACACACCACCCTGACCCAACAACCCAAAATGACCCCCCCCCCCCACCGCCGCCCCGCACAACCAAAACCATCTGGTGCACAACACGACCCACCACCCTGAACACCACACCCTTACGACGAAAAAGTGCACAACCCGCAACCGCACCACCCCAGTGGACCCACACAGACACACCCCGCCACAACTCACACATTGGACACCCTGCCGGCCCTCACCCGCCGCCCTGTGCCAACTACAGCACCCAGCCACCACCACCTCCAACCAAACACACACCCCTGAACAGCCCCCGGAAAAAAAGACAACGCGCAAACGCACACACCCCACGCCCCCAAACCCCGCACCCGAGCTGTGCGCGCAACACAACCCACCAGCGACCCAAACACGTACTGAAACAACCCAAATGGCTACTCGGTGCCCCCAACCTGGCACCAACAACCGACCGCCCCATGTGCCCCCACCGTGGCACCAACATTACTGACCACCCCCCCACCCCCACCCAACACACCCAGCACACTGGAACACACACACAGTGGACACACACAAACACACACACACTCGGACACACACCAATGCCACACTTCCACACACCCACACAACACACAATCACACACAACACACACAACACACACACAACACTGGACAAATACAAACACTGGACAAACACACACACCCTACATACACTAAAAAAACACACACACACAACACACAAAACAAACAAAAACACACTGGCAATACACACCCAAAAAACACTGGACACAACAAAACACAACACACACACCAATACCAGACACACACACAAACACACTGGACACAACACACACTGGGAAAAAACACAAACCCACACTGCCCGACAAAAGAACCAACACTGGCAAAAAACCACACACTAGGACACACACACTGAACCCAAAACCACGCAAACACGAAACATCAAAACACAAACAAACATACACACACTGGAAACACACATGCAGGACAAAACACACACACAAAAATCAACCACACACACACCCCATAACTGGACACAACACACCACCAAACAAGAAACACAAATACAACAACAATGGCAAAAAAACACACACACACAACGACACAAACAAACACACACCCACAAACACACAAAAACCAGAAACACAAACAAACAAACACGACAAACACTACTCTGGACAAACAAAACACACCTGGACACCTCACACTGACACAAAACCTTGGACACACCACGACAAAACCAGACACACCCACTGAACAAACACACACCGGACACGCACACTGGACACACACAACAAACCATACACAAACTGGACACACACAAAAAGGACAAAAATAAACACAAAACCGAACAAACACTACACACACAACACTGGCCACACACACACAAAACAAACACTGTACACACAAGAACTGGCCCACCCTGCACCTACACTGGACACAACACAAACACCACACACACACACAAAATACCAGACACCACACACAACACTGGACAAACACAAACTGGGAACACACAACACACTGGCGACACAAAACACTGGACACACTATGAAAACACAACACACACACACACACACACTAAAACACACTGAACACACACAACAAACACACGCACCAAAACAACACACAAACAAACATCCAACACAACCAACACACACACCAGGACAAACACACACACCAAAACGGACACACAACACCCAAAAAAAAACAAACTAAACACAAACAAACACACACACAAGACACACAACAAACAAAACACACAACACACAAAACCCCACACACACACACACAAAACACCACACACACAAAAACAAAAACTACCACACACCCACACACACACACCAAAAACCACACCTGAAACCCACACACTGACACAAAACAACTGGAACACAACAAACACTGGACCAACACTCACAGGACAAAGACACACACACACAAACTGTAACCAAGCCACACACTGGACACACCACACACACACATACACAAATCACACACATAGACACCACACACACAAAAACACACACACAAACAACAACACAACACACACAACCGGAAACACACAAAAACAACACACACAACACACATACCAGACACAAAACATCAAAAAAACAGACAAACACAAAAACACACAACAACACAAAAACACTCACACTGGACAAACTCACCACACACACACAAACACACAAAAAAAAACAACAACACACAAACAAACACACAACACAAACAAAAAACACTAGGCAACAAAAAACAAAAAAACACACAAACCCCACACAAACACAGGAAACACACACACAAACAAACACAACAACACACACACAAACACCAACACACAACACACACACAACAAAACAAAAACACAAACACACAAACAAAACCACACAAAAACAAAAAACATACCACACACCCCCAACACACAAGAAAACACACACAAAAAAACCCACACACCAAAACACAACAACAACACACACACAACCAAACAAAAACACAAAACAACAAAAAAACAAAACTGGGAAAAACACAACACACAAAAACACTCACACCCAAACAACACACACCACACTAAAAAACAAACAACAACCAACAAAAAACAAACCAAAAAAAAAAAAACAAAAAAAACACACCACACACTGGACACAAACACAAAAAAAAAACACGCACACCAAACAACAACACTCACACTGGAACCACACACAACAACCACAAACCCACACAACCAAACCACAAAAAAACACACAAAAAAAACACTCAACAAAAACACAACACACCAACATAGACCACCAACAAACACAAGCAAACCACACACCAACACACAAAAAACACACACCCACTCCGCAACAAACAGAACAAACACAAAAACAAACAAAAAACAAAAAAAAAACAAAAACAACACACAAAAAGAAAACACACAAAAACATTCACAACAAAAAAAACAAAACAAACACAACACACAACAAACACCAACAAACAAAAAAAACTGAAAACACACACACACAAAACCGCACAAACAACCAAAAACTGAAACCACAACCCAATGTACACACACACCAAAAAAAACAACAAAAACACTGGGAAACACAAACCCACACACTCACAAACACTGGACACACACACACAAACAAAATAAAAACACATATACCGGACAAAAAACAAACTGGGACAAAAACAACACCGAAACACACACCACACCAAACACACACACACACAGACACACACCAAACTGAGACACACAAAACAAAAACAAACACACTAGACAAAAACACATACACAAACTGGAAAAACACAAACACACACAAAACACAAACACACTGGACAGACTCACAATGGAAAAACACACACACAAACACCCACCCACAAACACCACAACTGGACACACACCACAAAAAAAACCACAACAAAGTGCACAACAAACACACACCCAAAACACACAACACACATATAAACACCCCACACACAAAACAAAAATCACAAACACACACACACAACAAAAGAACACACACACAACGGCACCCATGAACAACACCAAACAGACACTAAACACCCCACACACACACACACCCACAAACACACTGGACCCCCGCAAAACAAACACTGAACACCTTCAAACACACACCAACACCACACACACACACAGACACAACTAGACACACACACCTGCAAACACACATGGACACACACACCGACACCTGAAAACACACACACACACACTGAACACACATACACACACACACAACACACACACTGAACAAACACACACACACACACACCACACACCACACAAACACACACCACACACACACACAATGGAAAACACACACACTGTGACACACACCCACACTGGACATGAGTGGACACACAACACACACAACACACACCTGGACATACACCACACACATGCTGGACACACACACACACACATGCTGGACACACACACACACAGGGACACATTTCCATGTGTAGGATTTTGATGAAAAGGAACTCCCATTATAGCCGTACTACCAGGGACTTTTTGCTATGGGCATCTTCTGTGCGGGTTTTGTCTCAGCGTCAGGTCTGAGCCGATGATCAGAATGTGTCTCTGTGTATATTTCCAGCCTCTGCCATTTCTACCTCTGTCCTTGATCCTAGTGTTTTCACCCCTGATCCTCCTCACACAGTCTCACTGTCCATGTCTGCGTTTAGCTCCCACCTCTACTTCACTGTGTTATAATGGACCTGATGCTTGTTATGTCAACCTCTGGTAAACCAGCTATTCAAACATACTGACTTTCTGACCTATCCCATGTGCCCCGCTACTTTTTCTACAATGCACATTTAAATTCTCTATGAGTTTTGTTTAGTGTCCATTTACGTAGTTATGTATTTGGTTGTATATTGGGTTGTTGATGCTGCAAGAGCATCATGGGCGTTTGTATGTGTGAGATTGATCGCGTTTCCAGATAAATGGTTGAACTGATTCAGTCTCCAGTCTCAGCAGTATTGAATTGTTGTACAGACGTGGTTATGAAACCCACAGAGACATAACAAAAGATTGGTGATGAGTAAGTCCTTGAATCTACCGGAAAACTATTCTGTCTGGAAGCAGTGGGTTTTTTACAAACTGTTTAAAACTTTATTTTCTGTGCGTCCAGTCTAGGCTAATGTAGCACAGTGTATTGCTAGCAGATGTAAAGTGCATAGTCGAGCTAGCTAAGAAAAGTTAACCAGTGGTGTACAAAGTACTTCCCAGGTGAAAAAAATACTTGACAGTCATAACAAACAGGTTCAGAGAACGGGGACTATATTAAAAAACAATAGGAGAAGTACTACTACTTACAGCCACACAAAACATTGCATCAAAGAGGACACGATGAGTATGCAGAGTCTGATAATAACAGGGAACTTCATGGCAATCTAGAAAACAAATAGCTATTAAGCATGACACAACTGTGGATAAAAAAGGTTGACTTCCATTCATAATGCAAAATACACAAGGCAAAGGGAATTCAGAATGAGGTTTCGGAGTGTTTGGCAGACATGAAGTTTCCACACAGAGATGATAGAAGAAGTGGAAGGACAGTGAGGTCTTCCAGCATAATGGCAGACGGAAAACAAAAGATGTAAAACAAAAAGGATCAGATATTCCAGTACTCAGGTTACTATTGCAGTGGAGCGTCCATGAGAGCTGGTCTCCACGTGAAAAAAAAATTTTTCGGGGGGGGGGGGGCGGCTGATCCACTAGATGCCAGCAGGGCACTTACTGGACTAAATCTATCACATATTAGAAAAAGTCATGGTCTTGAATACAAAAACAAACATAGTAGGGCCCAAAGATATGACGGCTGCAGTTCAGTTATGAGTGGCAAGGGCATTTCAGGCGTTCCAGGGCAACGCATTATTTAAAGAACAAGCTCCAAAGCCTTTTACCTCTCTGCTGTTTGCACACTGTCTAAACTTAGTTTTTAGTTGGATACAGTCAAAGCTGTTCCCCTGAGGTTAGGACAGTGCTTCTCTCCTTACTAGAAGGACTGTGATGTCTTCACATCTGGGTCATACAAATGTGCAATCAAAATATGGGCTTAGCGTACAAAGAGAGGATGTACCCAGGTGCACCCTAGAGAGCTCAGAGACTAAGTGACACTCGCTGTGGGCATGTCGATATATGGACTCTACATACTATTTATGGATAGCATTGCCTGCCGTTTAAGCGAGTCCTTGCAAGACTAGTCCTAAGAGACACAACGGTGACAGATATGTTGAGGCGCGAGGTTCTGCTTGCCACAGATAGATGTAACAATTCATTGTGTTCTATGTGCCACTCCATAAAGCTTTGGAGAGAGAAGCAAGAATTTCTATCAGAGATGCTACAGTCTTCATCACTTGACCTGTCACAGGCTGTGATTTAGTTGAAGCACTAGTTCAAACTATGAATGACTGCAGGGATGAGTCAGTTTCTGATGAACCTATGGAATGAAGTGTTGAACAACATCTGAGCAATGTGATACTACAATACAGCCCACTGCAAAACCTTGCCTTGGGAGAGGTGTGCCACATTTTTTCATGGGCGGGATCTGTTACCAAGGTGGTCCCATGGGAAAAAACCCGTGTCGTGACCATTCGGACCAAGAGGTAATGCCCTCTTGACATGAGGTTGACACTGATTTTGAAGTCAAAGGCAGGACTAACCGCATTACTAGGATCACTGAAGACAGACTCATGTTTTCTACACACATGGGATAGGTGTAAAGGAACTTAGACTAGGAAGCCACATGCTAGAAGTGTTAGGAGCGTGGAATGTTAGCGAATTAGTCCAGTAACTGACTGAAAGGTCACTGGTTTGAGTCCTGAGCCAGACAACAAAACGTTGGGATTTGATCGAACTGGCAGATCTGTGACCAACCCCTTTCAGAAAGACAAATTCCCTTTGATCCCTGTAACATGGACTAATAAGTTGTACTGTGACTCGTGCTGCACTGATTGAACAGAACCTGAGAGTCCAGCATGTCAGGGGATGGGGTGGGGGTGGGGGGGTGGGTGAGCGCAGCAGTGGGGGGATGGGTAGCTATAGTCGTTGATTGGATGTAGACCTGGGAGCCACAAACTGCCACTGAGAGAAATTCAATCTACGCTTTATATCAGCCATAGCCAACATACTGTTTTACACACCCATTTGTGTCGACTGTCATGTTTATTTTTTTATTTATATTAAATCATAGACTGCATTTCATGTTATAATCTGTTATTTAATCAAATCTGATAATAAGATATTTGAAAACATATAAAATATATGCAATAGAAATGGTTGTAGATGAAAAACCTGAGACCACTCCTATAGACCTATGGAATTATGAGGGGGGGGGGGGGAAGGGAATTATGTATTTCTGCAAGATATCAAGTAATTTAGGATTTGAAGTCAATTCTGCGTTGGGAAAACTGCAGTCTGGTTTGTTTGTCTGACCGTGAACAGAAGCAGCCTGGGGGAAGGGAAAATACACATACAATGTTTCAATCTCCAACTGTCTGTTTTCACAGACTCCTGTGAGAGAGAATATAGGTAGGACGGTTAGCTGTCAAAAAGTGATTGGTGAGTTTTTCCTGTGTTCCTGTGTTTATGACCTGTTAAGGACATCCTGTCCGGTATGTGTCTCTCACTATTTAGGGTGTGCTTATGTAACTTGATAGTGCCAGCTGTTTCTTTGAAGAAAAGCACATTGATGAGGAAACATATGAATTCTATTATGCTGTGAGAGAAAGAGTACATATTTACCTGATTTGTTAAATATTAATAGTTAAACAATTAATATGAGTAAACAATAGTAGAGACAGTTCTGAACTACAATGCTGGTGCTGTTGGTAAGGATGGTTCCTCTCTAGCTCCCTGCAGCTGGTATGGGCGTGTAGTCAAGGACATGGCGATAGAGAATCAACTGAGGGAACAGGTAGACCTGGATTGTTTCCAATTTCTCGTTGCTTCCCACACAGCCACAGAAAGAAAACATGGTGGCTCTGATCTGCCAGGGAGGGGCGTGCTTGTGATGAAAAAGCAGAGATTGTTTTGGACATTTGCACAGAACTTATGAACTGAGCTATACCCAAATCCTGTTGACTCTGTATTAACCTCTGCCTGCAATTGCATAACTAAGGATATTTTACATATACTCGAGAAGCCGGTTGTCTGTGTTCATTTCTAAAGTTTAAAGTTTGCTTTACGAATAAAGAGAATAATCAGCACTGTGCAAAAGAACCATTCTACGAACATGTTTGAAATAAAAAGTAATGTTCTGGATGGATGATGTGTCGTGTATTGACCTAGTTGACTTAAAGTTATGAAACTGTTTGAAAAAATGTGAAACAGTTTGGGAATTTTTGTTAGTGAACTTATGGAGCTGCTGTGTATGAGCTTGTGACCCCTTGTAGAATGAAAAAGTAATTTCTGGGGGTATGTCTGCCTGAGTATAAGTAAGTGTTAGACTTGTCTGTGAAACACTCACGAGCGGACAAGAAACCTCAAGAGAGATGAACCACAGAAAACTCCAGAAAATACACGTTCTCCCTAGACAATTCTAGATGTGTTGTGTCCTTCACGATCTGGGCCACAAGGACAAAACCATCGATGCCATTCTTTGTGATTGCACACTGATTGTTTTAACTGGTGGGATTGATATGAGTGGAGGCCAACCCGGACGATTCAACAGTGAACATGTTTCACCACACAGCTGTCTCAACAAACTTTTTCAGCCAAAAAACCGGGAGGTTTTTCTCCTGCGTTTCGCATTGAGGGCACTGGCGTAAGATAAGACTTGCTCTTTGTCAGATCCTAAAAGGCCTGAATGGAACATCCCTGCCTGGGGCACGGGGTAATCACTGAGAGGAAGTCTGTGGGCCAGATGATTTGAAAGTCATACGAATCTCTTCAGTAGTGTAGAGTCCAGGACTCCAACGTTGGCAAATTTTAGGTTGTTCCTGAATCAATTAGCTCAAATGCCAACCCAATCCTGATTAGTTGTAAAGTAGTTTTACATTTACATTTACATTTAGTCATTTAGCAGACGCTCTTATACAGAAGACCGATTACACATTGGTTAGGAAGATTACTTTATCCTATCTCAGGTATTCCTTAAAGAGTGGGGGTTCAAATGTCTCCGGAAGGTGGTGAGTGGGACTCCGCTGTCCTGGCGCGTAGAGGGAGCTTGTGCCACACCATTGGGGTTGCCACGAGCAGCGAACCAGTTTTTACTAGCGTTATGGTGCGGAGTGAGCGGTTGGTGGTGACGGAGAGAGATGTGGAAGGTTGAACACCAGACGGCGGCGCGCATTCTGGATGCGTGTAGGGTTTTAATGGCACAGGCAGGCGAGCCCAGCCAAACCAGCGAGTTGCAGTAGTAATCCAGACGGGAGATGACAAGTGCCTGGATTAGGACCTGTGCCGCTTCCTGTGTTAAGGCAGGCGTCGTACTCTCCGAAGTTGGTAGAGCATGAACCTGCAGGAATCGGGTCACCAACCTTGATGTTAGCGGAGAGAACGACCAGCAGGGTGTTGTCCAGGGTCACGCCAAGGCTCGTCGGCACTCTGGGAGGAGTGACACAACGTAAAGTTGTCAAACAGTGATGTCGAGAATCATGGATACGGGCAGTCCTTCCCCGGGAGGAAGAGCAGAGCTCCGTATTGCCAAGGTCAGCTTGAGGTAGTGATCGTCATCCATACTCGATATGTCTGCCAGACATGCAGAGATGCGATTCGCCACCTGGGTTATCCGAAAAGGGGGAAAGGAGAAGATTAGTGTGGTATCGTCAGCGTAGCCAATGATAGGAGAGGCCATTGTGAGGATATGACAGAGCCAAGTGACTTGGTGTATTAGAGAGAATAGAGAGAGGCCTAGAACTGAGCCCTGGGGGACACCAGTGTGGTTGAGGGAGCACGTGGTTGTCGGACACAGTTCTCGCCACGCCACTTGGTAGGAGCGGACCCCCCTACCGGTCAGGTAGGACGCAATCCAGAGTGAGATCGCGTCCGGAGATGCCCAGCTGAGAGAGGGTGTGAGAGGACGGATCTGATGGTTCACAGTATCAAAGGCAGCAGACAGGTCTAGAAGGACAAGAGCAGAGGAGAGAGAGAGTTAGCTTTAGCAGTGCGGAGAGTCTCCGTGACACAGAGAAGAGCAGTCATTCAGTGAATGACCAGTCCTGAACCTGAATGGTTTGGATCAAGAAGGTCATTCTGAGAGAGATAGCAAGGAGAGTTGGCTAAAGACGGCACGCTCAATAGTTTGGCGAAAAGAAAAGAAAAGAAGGACACTGGGCTGTAGTTGTTGACATCAGTGGGATCGAGTTTTTAGTTGGGTTTTTTGAGAGGCGGTGCAAACTCTCGCTCTCTTGCAAGACGGAAAGGACATGGCCAGCGGTCCAAGGATGCGTGATCAGCGATGGGGAGGTACGGTTGAGCAGGTCAACAGGAAAATGGTTTGGAGAAGAGAGTAGGGGATGGGGTCAAGAGGGCAGGTTGTGTGGCGGCCTTCAGTTCACAAGTCGCCCAAGATTTTCCTGGAGAGAGAGGGGAGAAGAAAGAAGTCCAAAGCATAGGGTTTGAGGGCAGTGTGCAGCAGGACCAGCAGTGTCAATTAGAATTAACAACATGGAGGATCGGATGTCGGCAACCTCTTTTCAAAGTGGTTGACGAAGTCATCCCACAGAGAGGGAGGAGGGGAGGTGGTGTGGGGTGGATTCAGCAGGGAGGAGAATGTGGCAAAGAGGCGTCATAGGAGATAGGGGGCAGATGGTTGGAATTTAGGATTAGTAGAAAGTCGGACTTTAGCCAGCAGAAAAACAGATGAAGAAAATGTAGAGGGGTGGGAGGGAAGGGATGTGAAAAGATGGCCAGTCGGCCAGAGAGTTAGTTTCTTCCATTTTCGCTCACGCTGCCCGGAGCTCTGTTCTGTGAGCTCGCAATGAGTCATCAAGCCACGGAGCTGGAGGGGAGGACCGAGCCGGCCCGGGAGGATAGGGAACACAGAGAGTCAAAGGATGCAGAAAGGGAGGAGAGGAGGGTTGAGGAGGCAGAAGAATCAGGAGATTGGAGGGGAGAAGGATTGAGCAGAGGAAGAGATGATAGGATGGAAGAGGAGAGAGTAGTGGGAGGAGAGAGATGAGCGAAGGTGCGGCGGGCGCATTACCATCTGTGTAGGGGCAGAGTGAGTAGTGTTGGAGGAGAGCGAGAGAGAGAAAAGGAGACAAAGTAGTGGTCGGAGACATGGAGGGGAGTTGCAGTGAGATTAGTAGAAGAGCAGCATCTAGTAAAGATGAGGTCAAGCGTATGCCTGCCTTGTGAGTAGGGGGGGACGGGTGAGAGGGTGAGGTCAAAACACTTGCACAGAGGTCAGCTATTTTGTGCCTGTCTTAGACTTCAAGTGGCGAGATGGTTTAAGGTGCTTGATATGATGAAACAAGTGCAAACAGTTTTTCAGTGTGTTCATCGTGAACATTACGAAGATGGTCCCTTCTGTCCTCAAGACAAAACTTGGCTTATCGGCAAGAAGGTTGATCTATCATCGAAAAAGAAAACTTGTGAAAACCTTGAAGGCCATGGAGAGCCTGCGGGAAAGGAAGGCAACGTCTGAGTCCCTCAACAGCTTGAAGGACTGGGATTTGGAGACTGATGGGGGAGGTCGGGTTACAACAAAGGCCCCTGAAAAGGGAGAAAAATGCTGCTTTGGCTTTCTATATAAGAAAAAAAATTATTATAATAAGATAAATTTAAATATTGTCTTGTTTAGGTACTGTGTATTCTTGTGTAATAATACACTTTATGATCCATACAAAGTTTTAGTAAGTAAACAATTAGTGTCTAGGTAATATTCAATATGTTAGTGAACTTAATACTGTATATAAATGCTTCCATTCTGTAGCCATTGAGTGGTTTG
>JAGTTL010001823.1:0-11996 GCA_036851935.1 Coregonus suidteri | reverse complement strand
TCTGATTTGATTAGAGCTTTGATCAGCATGAAAATACAAACCTGATGCTACCTGAGCCTGATCAGACATATATTAAATACATTTTATAATACATTTTACAAATCCAAATCCCAGATGAAGAATAAGACACTATTTCAAAGCATAGTACATGTAATGTTAGCCAAGTACAATGTAATTACTAGTTGTTACACAGGATTTAGCTAGTTAAAATGAAGTGTATCTTTAGGAGTACTTGTAATTAATGTGTACTGTACATTACCCATCCTGACAACCTGGCCCTCAATTTAAAGCTTGTGGAAGTGACATCCAAGTGGGAGAATAAATACACTAGCACACCACAGAGTATCTGTATATGAAAATAATTCAGAGCACACTGTGCTGCCAATCACAGTGTAAGGTGCAACATTTTGCGGGTGTGGAGAGCTCGTTAGAGGATAGAGAAAGCTTGCATTGAAGAGCTGGGCATCGTGTTATGACCTGCATTATCTGAATTAGGCCCACAGAATTATACCTACGGAGGAGCGGCTTCTATTGAGGTACTTTGAATGTCTTTGAACTTCAGAGTTGGTTTAACGTTGGAACAGAGCAGATGTTAGCTAGCTAGCTAACAACCTTGTTTGTGCAGTGCAGCACTAGAATTAAAAACAGGTCGTAACTATTTGTTGTTAATAAATCCAATGTGAAACGTGGTGACTATAGTATCCTTAACTAGCATTGAAAAAGTTCATCCATTCTTCTCAAATTAAACATCTCCCTAATGTCTGAATCATGCTTGTAACGTTGTCAGTAGGATACAGTAACCTATGCTTCAGAGGGGAGGAGCAGGTAGTTTCCACACGCACACCCACTGGCAAAGATTTCCATTCCAGCTGGCAGGCAGAAACTGGAATACGTTTCTAGAGTGAGCTTTCCCAGCTAACAAAATTACGTTCCAGGATGTCACCAAAGTTATTTTAGTCCCTACATAAGTCATGATAACGTTATTGTGAAACGTTCCTTCTACGTAGCTGTGGTGTCCGCTTATGTCCCAAGTCTTTTCAGGACATATAAATGTGGGGAATTTTAAACCGTTAAATATGTGTATTTTTAAGTCAACCTCATAATGTTGCTAAACGTCAGAAAGTACGTTGAGAACCCCATAAAATGTAGTTTCTGGTAACCACTGGGAACGTAACTTTCGTACGTAACAGTGTGATGGGGACAAGGACATTCCGGCTGGCCAAACCCTCCCCTAACCCGGACGACACTGGGCCAATTGTGCATCACCTCATGGGTCTCCCGGTCGTGGCTGGCTGCGACACAGACAGGTATCGAACCAGCATCTGTAGCAATGCAGCTGCGATGCAGTGTCTTAGACCACTGTGCCACTCGGGAGGACCCTTAAGACACGTCATTTAATCTACCCTGAACATATACACAGTGTCCCGTCGGTAGGTGTCCACTGACGAAATATGCAAAATGCCAGAAAAAAAGTACATTTTTTACATAGACTGTATCACAATAGATTCGTAAACAAAATCACAGCAATAAGCTCACAAAATAACAAGTCAGTAAAAACATGAACACTGCACTCCAATCAAGAACTGTAAAACTGCTTAAAGCTAAAAGTGAATAACAATGTTATGTTTATTCAGGTGCTGCTGCTCCATCCACAGTCTCTTCCTCGACCCGCTCCTGGAAGTCAAAATAACACAAACTGGTCATTATTTTCCTTAAACAAATGATCAAAATGCCTGTTTAACGTCGACTCCCTACTACATTCCTTTTTTACTAGCACAATCATTTAGCTATATTGACCGACTGGATTAAAGTGAAGTAAAAAGGCCATTATCCTCTATGGCCTCCATAACTTGGTTCAGAGCAGTCCTGAACTCTGTACGGATCATCTCCAGTTCCACCATTATCCTCTATGGCCTCCATAACTTGGTTCAGAGCAGTCCTGAACTCTGTACGGATCATCTCCAGTTCCACCATTATCCTCTATGGCCTCCATAACTTGGTTCAGAGCAGTACTGAACTCTGTACGGATCATCTCCAGTTCCACCATTATCCTCTATGGCCTCCATAACTTGGTTCAGAGCAGTCCTGAACTCTGTACGGATCATCTCCAGTTCCACCATTATCCTCTATGGCCTCCATAACTTGGTTCAGAGCAGTCCTGAACTCTGTACGGATCATCTCCAGTTTCACCATTATCCTCATCTCCACTGCTTGAAGATCTGCAAAATAATAAAAGACTCAACAGTTTTGCTGCAAGTAGCGTGACAATACAAGCCATGAGTACCAGGCAGGACATGGATCAAGGCCATGTGAAATACCTCGATCAAAATATCCACCCTTCATATATATTAGTAGTATTGATAACCATGTATCTGCTGACAGCCAAACAATTTGGAATTGATGTTGACAATACAAGAGAAGCAACATGTTGTAACATATAGGCACATATAACTTGTGTGTGAAACATTGTATTCTATTCTTATGATTGGTAGGGGGTTATTATGTCTGAGTGAATGGGCTGCTTCTACTTTAACATCATGCTGTGTGACATGTCTTTCTGTCACCCTATGCGTTTTACATAAAGTCTCCTACATGGAGAGTCTGCTTCTCTGTCTGCTTCTCTGTCGGCTTATCAGTCAGGCCGTCTGCTTCTCTGTCGGCTTTATCAGTCAGGACCGTCTGCTTCACTGTCGGCTTATCAGAACTACAGAGTTGGTTTAACGTTGGAACAGAGCTAATGGTAAAAACAGGTCCTACCTTTTTGTCGTTAATAAATCCAATGTGAAACGTGGTATCCTTAACTAGCATTGAAAAAATAAATGGAATGTCCTCATTCTTCTCAAATTAAACATATCTCCCTAATTTCTGAATCATGCTTGTAACGTTGTCAGTAGGATACAGTAACCTATGCTTCAGAGGGGAGGAGCAGGTAGTTTCCACACGCACACCCACTGGCAAAGGTTTCCATTCCAGCTGGAAGGCAGAAACTGGAATACGTTCCTAGAGTGAGTTTTCCCAGCTAACAAAATTACGTTCCAGGACGTGACCAAAGTTATTTTAGTCCCTACATAAGTCATGATAACGTTATTGTGAAACGTTCCTTCTACGTAGCTGTGGTGTCCGCTGACATACAGTGAGGGAAAAAAGTATTTGATCCCCTGCTGATTTTGTACATTTGCCCACTGACAAAGACATGATAAGTCTATAATTTTAATGGTAGGTTTATTTGAACAGTGAGAGACAGAATAACAACAACAAAAATCCAGAAAAACGCATGTCAAAAATGTTATAAATTGATTTGCATTTTAATGAGGGAAAGTATTTGACCCCTCTGCAAAACATGACTTAGTACTTGGTGGCAAAACCCTTGTTGGCAATCACAGAGGTCCAGACGTTTCTTGTAGTTGGCCACCAGGTTTGCACACATCTCAGGAGGGATTTTGTTCCACTCCTCTTTGCAGATCTTCTACAAGTCATTAAGGTTTCGAGCCTGACGTTTGGCAACTCGAACCTTCAGCTCCCTCCACAGATTTTCTATGGGATTAAGGTCTGGAGACTGGCTAGGCCAATCCAGGACCTTAATGTGCTTCTTCTTGAGCCACTCCTTTGTTGCCTTGGCCGTGTTTTTTTGGGTCATTGTCATGCTGGAATACCCATCCACGACCCATTTTCAATGCCCTGGCTGAGGGAAGGAGGTTCTCACCCAAGATTTTACGGTACATGGCCCCGTCCATCGTCCCTTTTGATGCGGTGAAGTTGTCCTGTCCCCTTAGCAGAAAAACACCCCCAAAGCATAATGTTTCCACCTCCATGTTTGACGGTGGGGATGGTGTTCTTGGGGTCATAGGCAGCATTCCTCCTCCTCCAAACACGGTGAGTTGAGTTGATGCCAAATAGCTCGATTTTGGTCTCATCTGACGACAACACTTTCACCAAGTTCTCCTCCGCCACACAAACACAAGAGGGTAGGGGCCGGGTGGGCATTCCGCCTCGGAGGCGGATCCGGCTCCGGGCGTGACTACCACCTTTTCTCCACCTCCCCGTTGCGCCCCTGGTCTGGTCCCGCTGACTGGAGCTGGACCCGACGACGGTGGACAAACCTTACCGCTCCGGACTGGAGCCGCTGGCCGGAGCTAGACTGGACACCGGTGGAGCGGATTGCTCTGGCTCCGGAGTGGATCCGCTGACTGGAGTTGGACCGGACCCCGGTGGAGCGGATTGATCTGACTCCGGAGTGGACACACGCACCACTGGCTTGGCGCGGGGAGCAGGAACGGGCCGGACCGGGGCTGACGACGCGCACCACTGGCTTGGTGCGGGGAGCAGGAACGGGCCGGACCGGGCTGACAATGCGCACCACAGGCTTGGTGCGGGGGAGCAGGAACGGGCCGGACCGGGCTGGCGACGCGCGCACCACTGGCTTGGTGCGGGGAGCAGGAACGGGCCGGACCGGGCTGACGACGCGCACCACTGGCTTGGTGCGAGAGACAGGAACAGGCCGGACCGGGCTGGCGACACGCACCACTGGCTTGGTGCGAGGGACAGGAACAGGCCGGACCGGGCTGGGAACGACACGCACCACTGGCTTGGTGCGAGGGACAGGAACAGGCCGGGCCGGGGCGGGCTGGGAACACGCACCACTGGCTTGGTGCGGGGAGCCGGAACGGGCCGGGCCGGACTGTGAACACGCACCACTGGTGGCGGGAGAGCTTGGGGCCGGGGGGCTGCGGGCTTGGTGCGGGGAGAAGGAACAGGCCGGGCTGGACTGGGAAACACGCACCACTGGCTTGGTGCGGGGAGCCGGAACGGGCCGGGCCGGACTGTGGAGGCGGACTGGAGGTCTGGAGCGGAGAGCTGACACACACCTGTCCTGGCTGAATGCCTATTTCCACACAATATGTGTGAGGCATCAGCACAGGACGTACAGGGCTGTGCACTCGTACTGGCGCTACAGCACGTGGCACTGGCGCAGGATATACGGGGAACCGAGGAGGCGTACTGGAGGCCACGAGCATTGAGCCGGCACACCCCGTCCTGGCTGCATGCCCATCTTAGCACGACACGTGCGTGGTGCTAGCACCGGACGTACAGGACTGTGCCGGAACACTCGCGGCACAGTACGTGGCTCCGCATAACACGGAGCCTGCCCAGTCTCACGCTTCCTAGCCTGAGTACGGGGAGTTGGCTCTGCTCTAACTCTAGGCTCCGCCAACCACCCTTTTAGCCCCCCCAAAACATTTTTCTTGGGGCTGTCTATCGGGCTTCCTCCTCGGCCGGTACCCTCTGTGTTGCCACTGCTCCTCTCTGTAGCGTGCCTCCACAGTTTCCTCCCAAGGACGGCGATCCATTCCGGCCTGAATCTCTTCCCAAGTCCAGGATCCCTTCCCGTCCAGGATCTCCTCCCAAGTCCAGGCTGTCTGTTCCTGGACACGCTGCTTGTTCCTCTTTAGGTGGGATATTCTGTCACGCACGTTGACTGATGACTCGTGGAACCAAGGCGCAGCGTGATAAGCGTACATCTTTATTGATACACAACACACGAACAAAACAAACAAAACGAAACGATACGTGAAGTCCTGAGGTTACATACACCAAACCTTTACGGATCAAGATCCCACAAACTAACTGGTGCCAACAGGCTGCTGCCTAAGTATGGTCCCCAATCAGAGACAACGAGCTACAGCTGCCTCTGATTGGGAACCACCCTGGCCAACATAGATCTAAACGATCTAGAACAAAAAACATAGAAAACTAAACATAGAAAAAATCCACACCCTGGCTCAACATTTAAGAGTCCCCAGAGCCAGGGCGTGACATCATGGGCTAAAACTTGTGTAAACAGGCAGAGGGCTGATAGTTTCTTCTTAAGATAAGTTAAGTGTTAATTGGGAAATCAATCCAAACACTAAATAGGCATATGGCATATATGACAACTGCATTTCGTTGACATTTAGATATTTTGATTCAATAATATTGCAGGTTGCAATTCTCTCTCAAATCTGGACGCATTCAAGGGGCTGTTGATAAACAGCTAACTTATTTTTGTCAATTGCTTTCAAAATACTTGATATAGATTTCCCATTTTTTACAAACAGATAGATTTTAAATGGCCATCCCTACCATTTCCCTTCGATAGTGGGAGTCTTTAAGTGTTTCACAGATATCCTTTAGTTCCTCATTTGTTTCTGCAGGGTTTTGCAGCATTTCAAGTTGCCCCAAGGACTCTGACTCCTTTGGCTGCCGGGCCTCTATGGCCTCCATAACTTGGTTCAGAGCAGTCCTGAACTCTGTACGGATCATCTCCAGTTCCACCATTTATCCTCTATGGCCTCCATAACTTGGTTCAGAGCAGTCCTGAACTCTGTACAGATCATCTCCAGTTCCACCATTATCCTCTATGGCCTCCATAACTTGGTTCAGAGCAGTCCTGAACTCTGTACGGATCATCTCCAGTTCCACCATTATCCTCTATGGCCTCCATAACTTGGTTCAGAGCAGTCCTGAACTCTGTACGGATAATCTCCAGTTCCACCATTATCCTCTATGGCCTCCATAACTTGGTTCAGAGCAGTCCTGAACTCTGTACGGATCATCTCCAGTTCCACCATTATCCTCTATGGCCTCCATAACTTGGTTCAGAGCAGTCCTGAACTCTGTACGGATCATCTCCAGTTTCACCATTATCCTCTATGGCCTTCATAACTTGGTTCAGAGCAGTCCTGTGGCGTGTGGTTTGCTGATGTCAATGTCGTGAACACAGTACCCCATGTTTACATTTACATTTTAGTCATTTAGCAGATGCTCTTATCCAGAGCGACTTACAGGAGCAATTAGGGTAAAGTGCCTTGCTCAAGGGCACATTTACGTCATTTAGCAGACGCTCTTATCCAGAGCGACTCACCAATTGGTGCGTTCACCCTATAGCCAGTGGGATAATCACTTTACACTTTTTTTTTTGGGGGGGGGGGGGGTAGAAGGATTACTTTATCCTATCCCAGGTATTCCTTAAAGAGGTGGGGTTTCAAATGTCTCCGGAAGGTGGTGAGTGACTCCGCTGTCCTGGCGTCGTGAGGGAGCTTGTTCCACCATTGGGGTGCCAGAGCAGCGAACAGTTTTGACTGGGCTGAGCGGGAACTATGCTTCCGCAGAGGAAGGGGAGCCAGCAGGCCAGAGGTGGATGAACGCAATGCCCTCGTTTGGGGTGTAGGGACTGATCAGAGCCCGAAGGTACAGAGGTGCCGTTCCCCTCACTGCTCCATAGGCAAGCACCATGGTCTTGTAGCGGATGCGAGCTTCAACTGGAAGCCAGTGGAGTGTGTGGAGGAGGGGGGTGACGTGAGAGAACTTGGGAAGGTTGAACACCAGACGGGCTGCGGCATTTCTGAATGAGTTGTAGGGGTTTAATGGCACAGGCAGGGAGGCCAGCCAACAGCGAGTTGCAGTAGTCCAGACGGGAGATGACAAGTGCCTGGATTAGGACCTGTGCCGCTTCCTGTGTAAGGCAGGGTCGTACTCTCCGAATGTTGTAGAGCATGAACCTGCAGGAGCGGGTCACCGCCTTGATGTTGGCGGAGAGAACGACAGGGTGTTGTCCAGGGTCACGCCTAGGCTCTTCGCACTCTGGGAGGAGGACACAGCGGAGTTGTCAACCGTGATGGCGAGATCATATTATTATTTATTATTATTATCATGGAACGGGCAGTCCTTCCGCGGGAGGAAGAGCAGCTCCGTCTTGCCAGGGTTCAGCTTGAGGTGGTGATCCGTCATCCATACTGATATGTCTGCCAGACATGCAGAGATGCGATTCGCCACCTGGTTATCAGAAGGGGGAAAGGAGAAGATTAGTTGTGTATCGTCAGCGTAGCAATGATAGGAGAGGCCATGTGAGGATATGACAGAGCCAAGTGACTTGGTGTATAGGGAGAAAAGGAGAGGGCCTAGAACTGAGCCCTGGGGGACACCAGTGGTGAGAGCACGTGGTGCGGAGACAGCTTCTCGCCACGCCACTTGGTAGGAGCGACCGGTCAGGTAGGACGCAATCCAGGAGTGAGCCGCGCCCGAGATGCCCAGCTCGGAGAGGGTGGAGAGGAGGATCTGATGGTTCACAGTATCAAAGGCAGCAGACAGGTCTAGAAGGACAAGAGCAGAGGAGAGAGAGTTAGCTTTAGCAGTGCGGAGAGCCTCTGTGACACAGAGAAGAGCAGTCTCAGTTGAATGACCAGTCCTGAAACCTGACTGGTTTGGATCAAGAAGGTCATTCTGAGAGAGATAGCAAGAGAGTTGGCTAAAGACGGCACGCTCAATAGTTTTGGAAAGAAAAGAAAGAAGGGATACTGGTCTGTAGTTGTTGACATCAGTGGGATCGAGTGTTGGTTTTTTGAAGGGGAGCAAACTCTCGCTCTCTTGAAGACGGAAGGGACATGGCCAGCGGTCAAGATGAGTTGATCAGCGAGGTGAGGTAGGGGAGAAGGTCACCGGAGATGGTCTGGAGAAGAGAGGAGGGGATGGGGTCAAGCGGGCAGGTTGTTGGGCGGCCTGCAGTCACAAGTCGCAGGATTTTATCTGGAGAGAGAGGGGAGAAAGAAGTCAAAGCATAGGGTAGGGCAGTGTGAGTAGGACCAGCAGTGTCATTAGACTTAACAAACGAGGATCGAATGTCGTCAACCTTCTTTTCAAAGTGGTTGACGAAGTCATCCACAGAGAGAGAGGAGGGGGGGGGGGGGGGGGGGGGGGGGGGGATTCAGGAGGGAGGAAAATGTGGCAAAGAGCTTCCTAGGGTTAGAGGCAGATGCTTGGAATTTAGAGTGGTAGAAAGTGGCCTTAGCAGCAGAAACAGATGAACAAAATGTAGAGAGGAGGGAGTGAAAAGATGCCAGGTCGGCAGGGAGTTTAGTTTTCTTCCATTTCGCTCTGTTCTGTGAGCTCGCAATGAGTCATCAAGCCACGGAGCTGGAGGGGAGGGACCGAGCCGGCCGGGGAGGATAGGGGACACAGAGAGTCAAAGGATGCAGAAAGGGAGGAGAGGAGGGTTGAGGAGGCAGAATCAGGAGATTGGAGGGAGAAGGATTGAGCAGAGGGAAGAGATGATAGGATGGAAGAGGAGAGAGTAGTGGGAGAGAGAGAGCGAAGGTTGCGGCGGCGCATTACCATCTGTGAAGGGGCAGAGTGAGTAGTGTGGGAGGAGAGCGAGAGAGAAAAGGAAAACAAAGTAGTGGTCGGAGACATGGAGGGGAGTTGCAGTGAGATTAGTAGAAGAGCAGCATCTAGTAAAGATGAGGTCAAGCGTATTGCCTGCCTTGTGAGTAGGGGGGGACGGTGAGAGGGTGAGGTCAAAAGAGGAGAGAAGTGGAAAGAAGGAGGCAGAGAGAAATGAGTCAAATGTGGACATAGGGAGGTTGAAATCCCCCAAAACTGTGAGGGGTGAGCCATCCTCAGGAAAGGAACTTATCAAGGCGTCAAGCTCATTGATGAACTCTCCAAGGGAACCTGGAGGGCGATAGATGACAAGGATATTAAGCTTAAATGGGCTAGTGACTGTGACAGCATGGAATTTCAAATGAGGAGATAGACAGATGGGTTAGGGGAAAAATTGAGAATGTCCACTTGGGAGAGATGAGGAATCATGTGCCACCACCCCTCTGACCAGATGCTCTCGGGGTATGCGAGAACACATGGTCAGACGAGGAGAGAGAGAGCAGTAGGAGTAGCAGTGTTTTCAGTGGTAATCCATGTTTCCGTCAGCGCCAGGAAGTCGAGGGACTGGAGATTAGCATAGGCTGGGATGAAGTCAGCTTTGTTGGCAGCAGAACAAACGGCAGTTCCAGAGGCTGCCTGAGACCTGGAACTCCAGGTGTGGGGTGCGTGCAGGGACCACCAGGTTAGAGAGGCAGCAGCCACGCGGTGTGGGGCGTTTGTGTAGCCTGTGCAGAGAGGAGAGAACAGGGATAGGCAGAGGCATAGTTGACAGGCTGTAGCAAATGGCTACAATAATGCAGAGGTAGATCGGAATGAAATGAACTAAACATCTGGGGAGAGTAGGGGTTATGGTATGGGCAGGCATAAGCTACGGAGAAGGAACAAAATTGCATTTTATCAATGGAAAATGTAATGCACAGAGATACCATGACAATATCCTGAGGCCCATTGTCCTGCCGACATCACGTCATTTTTCAGCATGATAATGCAGGGCCCAATGTCACAAGGATCTGTACACAACTCCTGGAGGCTGAAAATGTCCCAGTTCTTCCTTGTCCTGCATACTCACCAGACATGTCACCCATTGAGCATGTTTGGGAGGGCTGGATCGACGTTGTACCACAGCTTGTTCCAGTTCCCGTCAATATACAGCAACTTCGCACAGCCACTGAAGAGGAATGAGACAACATTCCACAGGCTCCCGAGTGGCTCAGCGGTCTAAAGCACTGCAAGGCAGCCAATTCCACACTGTTCAGTCTCTTGATTTACCAGCCAAGATAGTTTGCCATAACTAATACAGCTTGTGAAACTTGGCTGTAGCTAAATGGGGCTTGCTACAGGCTGTGCAAGATGGTAAGCACAACACACACGAGTGCCATGGTCCTCCTCAAGTATAATAGCTTGCTTAACAAGACTGCTCTTTGCAATGAGATGCATTTGTGTGCTCCTCGTAGTGGTGCGGAAAGTCCAATACAGTCTTGAGTCACAAGGACTCAGCGTGTAAGATTCCAGATGCTGAAAACACCCTGCAGAGGTAAGTATCAGAGGCATCTTCTTGGCTCACTACCTCACAGCATGACCTATCATTAAGTATGTAGGCATTGTTTGGCCGTCTCATTTTGATGACCTGTTGGCGGAGAGAAGCTCTAACTGTGCGTTCTTGCACAAGTGGCCGCCTCCCTGAACGGACCATCTTCTTAGTTGTTGCAAGTAGTTCTCAAACTTGAAAGCACCTACAGTTGTCAAGGCAGCCAAGTTCTTCAGCATCAGCAGTGAGGTGTAGGAGGGAGGGAACATTATACACGAGAAATGTGGTCTCCATACAAAAAACCACTTCCCTGGCTCCACAAAGAAGTTCAGTAAAGCATGAGCATAGGCACTGTGGATTGAAGAAAGTTGAGGAGAAACCAAAATGCACATGGCCCCACTGAAGGCCATGAAGTGTGTGTACTGTTCTTTAGACCAGAGTACTTCTCAGCACTACTTTTCCCAGTATAGAGTAGAAACTGTCTCAATTCTGTGGCCTTCCAACGGTCAAGGTCATCCAATCGCCGTTGTTTGCGAGCAAAGCTGTGTTGTTTCACTTTTACCAATTAGTACGGTAAGGTGTTTCTTCTTGGCTCCAGCCTCAGTATTGTTAGTTGCCACACCCACTTCTATATTTGCAATGAACGGATAATGGAGTCAAAAGGAATATTCAGGATGAACCGTCGTCAGGCCACCACTACTGCTAGCTGCTTTATAAAAAATTATTATAGGCTACATCTAAATTAATATAATAAAAAAATTATATTTGTAGGTATCGTTCCCTCTCCCATAGGCCTATACTGAGGTCAAAATGACATTATTAATTTCCATACATTTATTACATCGGTAGAATTATGGAAAAATATATTTGCGGAGGGGAAGAGCTGGATCCACTTCCTTTACTCAAAGCACAAGTATGCTGGCCCCAATATCTTGGGATCTAAAGTACTTATTTAGAACTAAAAAATGTTCCTACACACTTAGAAAGACAACGTTACAAGTTGTACCACCACTTGACTTACAGACGACGTTACAAAATGTATTTCTATCATTCCCTGATTGCAACGTTACATGAAGACAAAAACCATAGCTCTAAATGTAAACGTTATGAAATGTGCTTAGGATATCTCCAAAATAACATGATATTCAGAACCTTTCATGTACTACCAAGGGTGAACGTTTTTTAACAATGTCCCCATGTATGGATCCGTAGAGATATCGACCAGGATATTTATGAACCTCTATAAATACTTATTAGAAACGCTATGAATGGG